>JAVQJD010017434.1:0-35326 GCA_036023655.1 Nannoperca australis | reverse complement strand
CTTAAAATAAGTATTTTGGTCTCTTGATTTAGCTGACTTTAGGAATTTATATCTTAATTTAAGATTAATAATTAGCAAAAAAAGCATAGAATAAGACTCAATTTCTTCAAAAGCATAATAAAAATTTGTGACTTTGTCTTAAATTAAGGCGCCAGAAGCATTAATTAATTAATTGAAAAGCCTTAATTGAAAAGCCTTCAATCATTGAAAAATAAAACTTGCAACATTGAGTCCATTATTCTGGGACAAGACTACTTTCTCCATAGCCATACAGACCAAAGATCTAAATCATTAACAGATTATTCTTTAAGCAGCATAACATAAAAAACATAACATTCCAGCTGTTGGTTTGCATAATATCCCAGAGGAAACAAAAGAAGAAAGAAAGATCAAGAGTTAGCGGCCTCTCTTGGAACATAGAGGGCCATGTGCATCCAGTCTCTAACATAACCACTGTAAAACTGTGAGAGGAGTTCATTTCACTCAGTGAAGGACTTCCACTCGCCAATGGCTTTTTGGCGCCAAAAATGGCTTTTTGCAGAGCTTGAATCCTCTCACTGTTGAAGGAGGTCACTGGCATGCTTCCAATGGTGATCATGTAGTTGTCTTCAGACATGAGCAGAAGTGGACAAGACAGAGGATGTTGGCGCAGGAAAGCATCTGGGTCTTCTGAAGTCTAGATGACAAAAGTCACAGCAGAAGATTAGAAAAACACAAGTAACACATACCTTGTACTCAACAAGGACACTACTACACTGGTCATTTGATAATTCTGCATCAAAACCCTCCTCCCAAAAAAACAAAACTAGCCACATTAATTCCTGACATTTTTTACTAGCTGTTCATAAATTTGATTATAGTTTTGATTGTGATTATATATGCTTTCTAATTTCTGTAGTATCCCAGCTGGCACCGGACGTCAATCAAACGTCAGGTACACGTTGGACTCCAACGTTGGATGAACGTTTGATTTTAGTTGAAAATGAAAATCGGGTTGACGTCAAAACCAGACGTTCTGCTGACATCAATTTCCAATGTAGGACAGACGTTGTATTTAGGTTGGAAAGCAAAGTTGGATATCTGTCAAAATCCATTGTTAAATTGACATCAAAGACAAAGACATAAAATAGGTTATCAAAATAACCTTTTATTGCAAAACAACATACATTTTTTTGAATGTTCAAAACCTGAACACAAAACGAATTCTCAAACCTTTTCAATATTTTCAAAATGAATTAAAACAAAAAATAACTAGACTGTCCAGAATTATAATACTGGAGAGTGGAACAAGACAACACTTGTTCCAAAAGTGTTGTCTTGTTCCACTTTTGGAACGAGACAACAAAATAAAAATTCAGGGTGCAGAAAAGTCCCTTAAGAAATTTGTCTTCTGCCACCTCTGCCCACCCTGTCTGGGGCATACTTAAGGCAGAAGACAGCTGCTGCAATGTTGGCCTCCGTTTCATCTGTAGTCCTCTGGACACTCTCTGTAAGACATATTTTGAACTGTAAATCTATGAGCATCACAGGACAAGATAAAATACAGTAAGCACAAAAACATTAGGTTGCAGACATGTTTAAGGGCCTACATACATACATGTGTGCGCATGCGCTTATAAGTGCGTGCTGCCTGATACGGTTGCTCCGCTCGTCTTACTTGCTCTTTTAAATCTTTTTGTTATTTACTTACTTATGGGTTTTTTGTTTGGTGTTAACTTGTTGGAGTCGTGCCCTCCACAACTGTGCTGGTGGAGAGGTTTTTGGTGTTTCTGTTCACTCTGGAAGTTCTTTCACTTGCAGTCAGCTGAGCGCAACAACTGCACGGACGCTTTTGTTTATACCCGGGATCAGCTGATTGAACTTAAGCCGGCCATGGTGACCAGATCTGCGGACATCCCGCAGGAGATCTGGAGAGAAACACACCGAGGCTGCAGGGGAAAGGAAAATCAGCGAAAGAGAGAGTCCAGAGAGAGACAACAGACGATTATTGAGAGGAGGAAATTCAAACCATGTCTCCCCACAGTTGTCATGGGCAACGTAAGATCGCTAGCTAACAAGATGAAGGAGCAAACGGGGCTGGCCCGGAGTCGGACGGAGTGTCGGGAATGCAGTCTAATGTGCGTCTGTGAAACATGGTTACACAAGGACATCCCAGATAACGCATCCATCAAGGGCTTCCTGATTGTTCGTACCGACAGACAGCTGAGGAGACTCCACTGTGGGAAGGCTGCAGGACCTGACGGTGCCTGTGCCTCTCAGCTTTGTGGAGTACTGCAGCATGTTTTCAGCATGAGCCTGAGTCTGCAGAGGGTCCCTGTGCTGTGGAGGACTTCTTGCCTTGTTCCTGTTCCAAGAATCCACGCCCCAGTGGAGCCAAGGACTACAGACCTGTGGCACTGACCTCCCACATCATGAAGGTCCTGGAAAGACTCGTCCTGGAGCAGCTCCGGCCCCTGGTCCAAACATATTCGGACCTTTTAACCCTCTACACCCTCTATTTTTCTACTGTTTATTATTCTTTTTTCAACCAATAATTTATGAACCTTGCTTTGTGAACTGAGGCTTTGTCAAACTGTTTCATACCGTTGGGTCATAAAACTAAGGCCCAAACCATGAAAAACAGCCCCAGATCAAAAGTAGTAGTGGCTATATAGACCATAAAGTGTATTATCATTATTCATATCATTAAGGTAACAAATGTTGATGAACAAAAGTAAACTAAATGTAGAATGTATATCCATATTCACCCCCTCCTTCCCTTTCTAACCTTACATTGCTCCCACCATCACCATCTATATTCATGCCTGTAGAAGCAGGCAGAAGAGAAAACATCTCTGGGCGTCCCATGATTTGCATGTGATAAATAAATGAGGTGAACCAATCAAGGGAGCTTTGTGTGTGTGTGTGTGTGAGAGAGAGAGAGAGAGAGAGAGAGATAGTCATTGTGTGCTTATGTCCATGGCGCTCAGCTGGTTAAAATTGCATGACAGGAGGAGGGGAGGGGGACACGTAAGAGAAGAAAAAATGATCAGTCCAGCACTATAGTTAGTTTATGTGAAGACAGAGAGACAACGAGAGAGAGAGAGAGAGAGAGAGAGGGAGGAATGGGATATGCAGAGTCTTGGAGGGCCCTGTCGCACCGCTCAACACAATAATGAATTTCAAATAAGTTATTCACTTCAGGAGTAAGTGGCTGGCACCCACTCCTTACAGCTGGTTTGTTGAGATAATTGATTTTCAAATAGTTTTGAGGACGAGGAACAGGGACGGGGGCTGGTGGAGGGGAGGGGGTTAGCGAGCGAACAGGGGATGACAACTACAACAGAGTAGTGTGCACATGTGTAGCACTGGTACTTTGGAGTGTGTGCATGTCAATTATGTGTGTGTAGCGTGTGAGAGTGAAGTTACAGGGAGGTTTTAATTCGCGCAGGAAAGAGGCCGTGTCGGAATGGAGGCCGCGGCGCTGGCTGTAATTAAACTGATACAGCGCTGCCGGCGCGCGCACGCACACACACACACACACACACACACATAGGAAAGATGCATTTTTCATGTCTTGCACGTCCACTTCATCTCTGCCTCTCCTCTCGTGTCCTGGCTTAGGGCGTGCTGGCCAGCTACACTTTGCGCGGGGCTGTGAACATGGCGGCCCTCCTCTGCTGGCTGCACTGACACAGATAACTGAGCACCCGGGACGACAGCGACACAGACCCAATGAGATGCATTAGTGGCAGGATTTGAATTGACAATGTAATTTACCACATCTCTCTCTCTCTTCTATCTGTCCCCACCACCCTATTCTTGCTATCTCTCTGTTTAATTCATAGCAAGAGGGAGAAAGTGATGTGAGGAAACTCAAGCAGCCGCAGGGGGTTTCCATCATGAATATGTTTAAGGCATTAAACATCATACAGGAGAGAGGTAGAGCACAACAAATACCACAACAAAACAACTATTGTCTGCTTGTATCAGATCACATAAAAAGGTAAAGAAGATAATACATTATGGACTCTACTTCTATGAAAGGTGTGCAGATTTATTAGGATTTTTTTTGATTGTGTTGATCATAAATATTAACAGGCAAAAGTGCAAATAGCTCTTGAAAATACTTTTCATCAGCTCTGTTGGGTGTCACCTGTTTATTATGCCTCTTCTACGGTTGCCCTGAGGGTCAAAACACAACACCATTTCACAAAACAAGACAATGAAGAGTTCACTTCACACCAAGAAACACAGAAGTGAAACAACTCCACAAGAGTAGTTTCAATGAGTAGAAAGTTATGGATTACGTCTTTAAACCAGAAATCCGAAAGTTTTAAAGTGTTTATTTGACTGTTGGGCATTGGGAGGGAGGGTTGAGAAAGAAACACATTTTAGCAGTGTAAACATTTAATTTGAAAGATCTAAATGTCATTAAATAATATATGACTTCTTCTTCAAGTTCACTTGAATTAGGTGTTACAGTTTTTATTTATTTTTTTTACGATTGCTTAAGCACGGTTTTGAAAACAACTCATTTTGTCAAAACACGACACACAGTTCACATAACCACACGCACAAGTAGCAGACCACCTCAGATCTTCAGCAAAATGAAACACTTCATTCAAAACTATAAAATCATTTATAAAAACCCAATTTTGTCACATTACCGCTCACACACGGTTCACACGATCTGATTCAGTTAGAAGCAGTTACACAATCTCAAACACATTCCTGCTTTTCTAATGATATAGTCTGGGTTTGATTTTTGGTATTGTTAGAGTCAAGTAGATGAATATATCGACTAAACAACACACAAGACCAGTACTGCACACTGATGAAAGTATTTATTTCTCTCCACATTGTAAGATCAGTCAATGTATCTATGCATTTCCAAAGGCTGCATTTTACACAGAAAATATTCTAAGTAGGATATAATACATAAACACACAACAAATCTTTGAGGAGACAAAAAAGAAAGCATAAATAATGAAAAAAAACATATGCATCATCTCTTCAACTAGCACTTTGTCCTCATCACAGGCTCTCATAAGACAACGAGGGAAGAATCTTCTTGAAAGGCCAGTCCACCCTCGCACAGACCCTGCGTCAGTTTGGTCGCAGGCCTCCTCCATGGCTTGAGTGAGGGGTATCCTGACATGGAGATCATAAACCTTCCACCACCATGCTGAGTGGGGTTAAGGATTCTTTTTTCAAAATGGTGGATGCTGATGAAACCAGTTTTGGAGCAGAGCAGATGACAATGTATTCCTGTTCCTCTTCCTCTTACTGCATCGCTGCCTTCCATGTTTGTTGAAGACAGGTAAACTCACCTGTAGTCTGTTTTTAGTGCTTACTCCTGATTAGTGAGTTGACAATTAAGCACCTAAGTGTCTGTACACCTGACAGCTGTGTTTGATCAATTGGTTATAGGTGTTGTATAGCTGTGCAGATCTGGGCCGAGGTTTTGCCCCTTGGGTGTCAGGTTTCACTAAATATGTATTTTAAAAAGTGTAATTTACCACCAATTGGATTATTCACTGAGATTGCTTCCCCTGGCTTTTACACATGTTCCAAAGTCAGCACCAGAAAGTTATTATTTCCATTTTTGACAATTATGCAGCAGGAATTTACAATAACCAACCTTGTGGATCAGACCAGGAAGTAGTGTGACAACACTGACAATGATCTTTCCAAAACATTAAGTGTTTTTTGCTGCCTAACCGTAACTGTACTTTAGTTGTCAGTGAACTTTCAAAAACGTCATTGAACCTAATCCAGGGTTTACAGAATCATTCACTATCAATGTTGTTTCACGGGAGGGTTGTGAACACACCTCCCAACTATTTCCATGACTTGAATTCTCATGCTACAGGACGTTTTTACAGTTTTGGCCTTGGGCCTAGATACTCATTTAGACCATAATTGAGCTATAAGCTAAAAGGGTAATCAGGATAGCCTCTATTTAGCACCTAACAGTCAGTCTGTGTGTGTGTGTGTGTGTGTGTTTGTGTGTTTGAAACCCAAACCATGTCATTGTGCAAGAGGGGGAGTGAGGAGCAGGCTCTGTGCAGACATGTACACAATCTATAAAGCCACATTCTTACATAGGACAGAGGGTTGCAGGGCTGTCAGACACACACATACATGCACATGTACACACAGACTAATTGCACACACTTGAAAGCACACACTGAGAACACAATTGTTTTTTGTGATCGTGTGCATGTGTACATGTGCGTGTGTGTGTTCTTTCTGATTCAGATTGACAGGATGCTTAGGAGGCTGTGTGCTCACTATAATTACACACACTTGAGAAATGTCGGCTCTCTGTGTTGGAGAGGAGGGTGTAATCAACGCTCTCTCCGCCATACACACGCACACACCTGACATTCTTGCAAAGATTAGCAACACACCTCTTTGCTCTGGAATCCAATCTGAGGATGAAGAAAATAAGCCAGGTACACACACACACACACACACTCACACACACACAAAGAAAGCATCACTGTCATCAGTCATCATCAGTGACAGCTCTTGTCTTATCATCAAATCTGTCATCATTATCACTATCATCATCACCTTCATCGTTGCATGTTGTTGGCAGAAATCTTTGTTTATTACTTTAGTGAAGCGCTTGTTAAACATGGATCCATTTGCACATGAAATAACACTTTGAATCTTTGTTTTGGATATTTGTAAACTGCTGCCCCATATTCAAGTTCATGCTGAACAGACAGGACATAAAAAAGAGATATAGTTCAAACATACATTTGTATATCTGTATATGGACAGTACCCACCAAAGTGTCAGTGTTGCTCCTTTGTTGAGTTTGTAGAGCTGTACAGTTGACTTTTTATATTACTGTAAAATATAATAATGCAAATCATTCCACCGTTGTTGCAAAACGTCAGCAAAGTGTCCCTAAGTGTGTCGTCCCCCCTCCACGGTCTGGTTAGGTTTAGGCAGCTAGAACTATCTGGTTAATGCCTTCATGGTGACAAGAAATCAATGCTAACTGCTGTTAGGAAACGGGACCCGCACCATGGTCTTCAATGTCAAAGTCACACACTTTGTACAACATCAAACTTGAGCTTTTCCTACTGAGAGAGATCAGTCATTACTGACAGGACTGCACCAGGTGTTTCTGTCAGGACAACGTGAACAGGTCATTTTAACAAATAAATGACAAAACAACTGCTGAAGACTTCAAAAAATGTATAAAATATCAACTATGGCTTCTACCTTGGCTCTGTGAATGTCAAAGAGAAGACCCATGTCTTGGTCTTGATGTGGTTAAACTAACTTTAGCAGTCATTTTTCTTCTGTATCTCCAAATGTATTTGTTATGGCAACTTTTTTTTAAACCTAAGCTGGCTAAAAGTAAAGTCTTATTCCTCCATCCCTCCTGGGAACCTTAATTGTGTCGGGCACCATTTACCAGAGGTTATTAAGGAACAGAACTGTCCCCTCCCAATGTTTATGTATGTATGCTTCTGCCCTCCCATCTCAGCCCTTAGGCTACCAGCCCTGCCTTTTAGCATAACAAGCGTGCACTCTGTAGTCCAGGTTCCATGGCTATTATTCCGCACCCTGTGGTCCTTGCATTCCCAAGTACTCCCCCAGGTCCTGGGCCTCCCGCAGGTCAGTGTTGAGGGAACACTGTTTTCATTAAGACGGTCATTTTCTGCACACTGTGATTTGTGTGCGTTCTTTTAAATAGTTTTTAAAAAGCCAGGGCCCCTTGCATTAAATACCGCCGCAGTAGAACTATTAAGTGGAGAGAAGCAGCCGGACAAACTGTCGCTGTTATGGCATTTCAATTCCATCGCAATGGGATGGCGTTAAGACACACACACACAAACGCACACACCACCTTGGCCCCTGTTGAGGACAGACAGCACGTAGCTAAACATCTAAACATTGCTTCAAGCTTCTTTTTTCCATCCCTATTGCTTTTGTACAGCTTTGGTCTTTTCTCAGACGCTCTGAGAGAACTACTGTGACCGCACACACACACACACACACACACACAAACACGCTTACTTAAACACACTCGCATACACACAACCTTCCACTGTCTTCTCTTTACTAGAAGCTATTATTCCCCTTTGCAGAAATTCAAGACAGGCAAATTAATTACGGCCTTTTTGATCTAGAAACAATTTTGATTGCTGTGCGGCCTCCTCAGCGGAGCATCAAAGAGTCATGGCTGCCACTCCCAGCATCTTTGAAGCGTCGTGCTAGTGGATGGCACTATTAGTGTGGCACTGTATCTAATCACCATGGCCTCATCACCCTGCTAAGAACTCTGAGGCGGCGTACCCTCTAATAATTAATAATTACCAAACCTAACTGCAGATATGCTTTTTCTCATTAAGGAGGAAGAAAGATACTTGATCATTTCTTTCTCTGTCCCTGTGTGTGTGTGTGTGTGTGTGTGTACATTTATGTGTGCAAATGCATGCTTTGCAGTGTGTGTGTTTGCAACCCTTTTCTCCCACAAAATACATTTATATAGTCCTATTGCGGCTTAGCCAAATATGTTTTGGAAGTGCACGTCATAGGGAGGGGGTCCTGCGTGGCTAAATATTGAAAATATCAGCACTGCTTGTCTCGTGCTTCAAGTCAGTGTGGACCAAACCAAACTTAGCTTAAGTGGTGCTCGCAAATCGCTTTTGTGAAACCCCAGAAGGGAAGAGGTATCGGGAAAAAATGAAATATGGCCAACATTATAGATAACACTAGTAAACTGGTTTGCACTCAGAATTACTTTCACTTAACTTCTCATTAGGAGAAGATTACCAAGCACAAACATACTGTACTGCTTTCCTAAGTGTACGGGTTCAATCGAAATCCAACTTATTTTAAACAGGTTAGTTGCATGCATAAATACAAATGAACAAATCATCACTATTATGGAGCAAGAGCACATAAAGCAGATTTCAAGGTATTTTTTTTTTTTTACAAATATATTATGAACGTGGTTTTTATTATTTAAACACGGGTGATTTTGCTGCACATCTGTGTTTTTATGTGTTTCTGATAAACATGAAGTGCAGAAAGTGCAAAAATTGTCCACTGCCATGAATGTGTTTGTTTGTCCTGGGTGGACGGAGAGACATTTTATCAGCCTCCCCTATCATAACTGAGACAGGCACTCGGTCATGTTCACGTCAACTCACTGTTGGTAGCATAGCAAAGTCTGCAGGGGGCATGCTCACATACACGCATACACATACACACACACACTCACACACACACATGTCCCAGATTCTAACACAGAAAAGCACTTCATGAACAAGCTGTCTGGAGAAAGGTGTGGACAAGATATTTTGTGGCCTTTTTCCTGGAGCGGCTGAGCTACGCTAATAGTTCTGCATGCACGCAAGCACACACACACACACACACACACACACACAGGGCCCTGAGAGACGGGTCTCACTCTGCTGTGTGGGGATGAATCCCTGACAGCACCCATGTTGCAAAGTAAGAGACCCCTATTTCTGCCACCCAGAGGGAGGGCAGTAGAGACAGACACCAGCGAGAGCGAAAAGATAGTAGTCCCCATGACAAAAGAAAGTTGTCCCCATGTTTTTGCCTCTTGCTCCTTTCTGCAGTCTTGTTGTGGAACAATATGTCAGCAGCGTGAGACCTGCATCTTTATACAGCCAAGCTGCGAAAAATGGAATTATTTCTCTCAAATGATGTGTGACCACAAAGGTTGTTCCCTGTTCTCAAGTCTTTGTATGGTAGTCCATGTTCCCCTGAATGGAAAACCCGCTTATCAATACAGAGGCCAAGCACTATGAAAGGCCAGAATGTTTGGCGGAAGAAAGGGCTGACTTTTAAAGGGTCTGGTCTTCTGGAAAGGCAGCACGCAGGGCTGACAGAATAAATGGCAAACTCATAAAACCTTCATTATTCAGCTCAGCTTCAGCTGAAAACAACAATAAACACCTGCGACCAGGAAACTTTGGCGTGTGTGTTTGTGTGTGTGTATTTTAGATGTGTCTAAGTGTGGTGGTGATGCACGGATGTGTAAGCATATGAATGTCTGGATGTATTCTGTGCAGATATACTTTCAGCACCATGTTGCTTTAATTGGAGTTACAGTATGTCACTGTGTGCAAAGATGGCAGAATCATTTCTCAACTCAACTGTGCATCAACAAACATCCAAAAAAGCACAATATAACCTTTACCTACATAAAGTCCACAGACTTGATTCCTCATTAAGGTCTTCAGAAAAAAACCCTACCTTCATCTGTTCTGTGCATTGTTCTTTGAGAAGCTGTAACACATTTTACAGTAAAGCACTTTTTGGGGGGGCGAGTTGGTCACTGTAGTTTGTTTGCTATGAAATGTGTCAATACAAGTTATAAATCACAGATATTAAACGTGGCAACAGAAAAACGTGTGGAAGCAGTTACCTCTTGAAGAATGAAGTGGCTTAAAAGATCGGTTCACCCAAATGACAAAATAACATATTTTCTTACTTACCTCCAGTGGTATACAGCCATGCAGATAGTTCCTATGGGCTATTTTGTCGTTCCTATGAAAACTGGTCTGATGGGGATGCTGATTCTGGAACAAGTTACTGATGAATTTTTAAACATAATTTTTAAACGCTGCGAGGACCACAAACAAAATTCTGCTCACCTCCATTTGTGTTTGTATTGTATATATTTTGAGGAATGCAATCGTCAGACACAATTTAAACCACATAAAAAAAGCCTTGTATTATATAATGAGAGTTGGAAAATGGAAATGACTTTTCGGAGTTGTTACTTAGCTTGCATTTCAACAGGATGTTATTCGATTGCCAAAATGTCACTCAGACTACGTGCTTGTGTCTTGGCTTGTATTTTGAAATGTGCAAGAAAAAAAAGAAAAAAGAAATCTGTGGCTCAGCTGTACAATTTATTTATCTAAAAATAAATTCAATATGAAAGTATTCTTTATGGTGGAACGCCACAAAAAGGTCAAATCCATCAATCAGTCTCTCTCGCCCATTGCTCATTGCACATCCCTCGTCCTGTCACTCAAGATATCTTTATTTCCTCATGTCTCCTTTTGCGTCATCACTCCCTCATCTTTTTCCATCTGCCTCTTGTTCTTAACATTCTGCCTGCAGGAAAATAACATTACACCCTGCTACTGAATGGGCGTTCTGCATGTGTGTGTGTGTGTGTGTGTGTGTGTGTGTGTGTGTGTGTGTGTGTGTTCAGACACCGGCTGGCAGGCTGTGGTATGGGTGTATGTACCTGTTTTCATTCACGCGGTGTTCTTTTACTAGACTATCTGAATGTGTCCGTGTGTCTGGTGGATTAGGTGTTTGTTTAATGGTCGCCCATGGCCTCCACACCTCTCCCACAATCAACCTCCCCCTGCCTGCCGCTCCGCACTGACCTGGACTATTGTCCAGCACAAAGCACTTTGGAGAGCCGCACCTCACCAGGCATTAGCATTTTAATCACAACATGTACACATGTAAGCATTTTGGTATCTTATGAGTGAAAAGCCTGTCATAAAAAAAAAAATATATATATATATATATCAGAAAAGAAGTGATTTTATTTGAGGAAACAAATTATCTCCAAAACAGAGAACGTCCAGTAGAATGAAATAATAACAATGTATCTAGTGTATGTGCTTTACTTCCTGCTTCAGCTTGTCTGCCTTGTTTTTCTCACAATGCTCTCCAGTTCCTGCGGATCCACAGGTGTTTAAACAGAATAAAGGCTTATGCACATTTTGTCCACAGGAGGATGTTCATCCTTAATTATTACTATTTAGATGTACTTCTTGAGACTGTGCAGTAGTACTTCTCACTGAGCTACCTGCACTTCAAAGCTACATATAGTTACATAAAGAAGTGATTAAAGGTAAGTTAGGAAACACCAGCCTTGTTTTTGTTTTTTTTCCAGAAGAAGCCACTTGGAGGAATTCATTTATGCACCATATGGAAAACAACATACGAAGCTTTTATATGTAGCCGTCATTGCTTTTATATTGTTATTTCGTTGTGTGTGAGTTGAATGCTTTCGCACCAGTGTGCACTTTACATGACACGGCTTACTGTCAATCACCTGACACCCACAGGGAGAACTGGAAATCTCTGCCAGAGATTCATGTCACATTAAACCATCCATGTTTGCCATTTAGCTGGAACACATTTGTAAATTGCAAGTTATTTATCTTAAGGGGAGTTTATTTTATGAGGAAACACATTATGTTTACTACAAACGTTAAAACCCCTAATTAGATGGCAACTTAAGGCAATGTGGTTTAACTCTAAATGGTAATCTACATACAAATACCAGAATGTAGCATATTACCCATAGTTAAACAAAACTAATTTGTTAAAAGAAGCTAAAGTCAAGGCTGATGATTGTGGCGAGACTCAACCAAAACAGTAAAGTCGCAGGCCGTAAAAAACTAAACAGTGAGTGGAAAGAAGCTAAAAAGCTCAGCAGAGCTGAGGGGACTTTAGAGCTGAGTGATAATTGCCTGAGATGTGACCCCCTGTTTATATGAAAATATTGACTAGTGCAGCTTTAAGCAATATTTATATTTTTAACATATACATTTTTTTTGACCATTTCATATTATTCCATATAATGTTTTAACACACTATGTGTTTAATAAACATGTGGTCATGTAGTTACAAGCTAGCTGGGGTTTGTTTGTACTACATGAGTTGCCTTCCTATGTCACAATTTAAACCCTCCTGAGAGTGACAGTGACATCGGCAACAGGTTAACAATGGCTCCTGCAGGTATAGTGAAAGAAATCCCCTCAGTTACATGAAAATCACCCACTTATAAAAAGAGGTGTCATGTTTCAGGTGACTCCAGTACCATAGAGTTATGACTTGGCTTAATAAAAAAAAAAAATCATAACCAGACAAAAAATATTCAGCCTGCCTGAATGAAGACGATGAGGAGGAGGATGTGATATCCTCCTGTCTTAAAAGCAGTCTTCCTCTTTCATGCCATCCCACTCTCCGATTGGTATAACAGGTAATTAGTGGTGTGTCATGGCCCTGGGGAGCTGAGGAACGAGGAAAAGGTCGGCGAGGAGAGAGACAGAGAGAGTGAGAGAGAGATTTCTGATTACCTGACAAGTTAGGGCTGGAAAGGCTACACTTAGCCCATTAAAGATTTTTTCTTCAGCATGACATTTGAGAGCAGCTGGGAAGCCGCGAACCACCTTGCCATTTCCCTGTACACTGGGCATCCATTTAGGGACAGGGATGGAGAGAGAGAGGGGGAGAGAGAGGGAGAGAGAGAGGCCACCAGGCCATCATAGCGGCACAAATGGATTTCATTCACCAAGGTGAACTGTAGTACACTGATAAATGCACTTCCTTGAATGTCAGCAAATGTCACTCAAGAAGCCATTTGCCACTGCTTTAATAGCTTCCCCAGACTTACAGAGGGAGTGACAGAAAGTAAGAAGGTATGAGGTAAGATAAGAAAGATGATGAGTCACATGGAGTGAGAGACAAACAAATGCACATATGTACTGCGAGGCAACACACAAAAAGGACAGAGGGATTAAGGCAGAGAGAAAGAGAACAGATGAGAACAAGGTTGGGCTATTGTCACTTCCACATGATTAGGCAATTAGCTATTTGAGATGTCTCCAACAAGGCAGTGCAACTAGACAGAAGTGGTCATTTAGAACATAATCCCTCTCTTGCTTTCCTTCTCTTTCTCTGTCCTCGTTAAACTTATTTCCACATTTGCGTACCTGTCTTTTCACCTGCGTACCCCTCAACCTATGAATGTATTAACAGTATATGTCTGTTGGCCTGTTTGCCTTTGTCACTTTGTCTACACACACACACACACACACACACACACACACACACCCTTGTCTGTTCAAGCAAGAGTCGACATCATTAAGTGTAATGTGAGAACTGACAGGTACGTTTGACGCCTCGGCTTCCTGAGAACTGTCAAACAAGGCCTGTTTTAAAATGTGCGCTCATGCACGCACGCACGCACGCACGCATTCACGCACGCACGCACACACACACACAAAACTGATCAGATACAGGGCTGCATAAACACCTTTTAACATGCACACGTGTCAGTTTAAAACAAACCGATTACAATTAATCAGCAGTTGAATGTTGCTTCATCCCAAGGCATCGCCCTGATTACAACACTGCAGCCTTATTAAAAGACTCATAGAGAATCCTTTGAACTGTTGCTCAAGGTAAAAAGAAAAGGAAAAGGTTTGCTCTTTCTAACTTTCACTTACACAATTCTTCATCTTGTTGTTTTCCTTGTTCTTAATGTACTTTTCACTTTTGTTTTTTACTTCTATATTATGTATGAAGGATCCTTTTGTGTCAATGCTAAACTTTTCCAATGCTTTTATGCCTGCATAGGTAGTATGCTTGATTTTAGTATTAACAAATATTGGTGTGTGTCTGTGTGTGTGTGTGTGTCGTTTTGACTGCATGAAGACAACGCTGGCTGCAGCCAATCCTAATCCCCCATTCATTTCCACAAGCAGTTGCTAAGGTTACAAATTACCTTTGGTGCTGGTAAGTGGTTTCTTTTATGACACTGGACGCCCTAATCCTTTTACTGAATACATATTTCATTTAGGATTAGCACAACAACGGATACAGTTGTTCTGAGAATATTCCAACTCCTGCGCTCTGTTTTGTTCATGCTCATCAGGCACACCACTTGCATATCAACGCCAGACTCTCCTTTTAAATTACTAAATAAATTAATAAATATGCTTTTTTTATTTTGGTCTCCTTTTTTTCATACTAGAGTTGTGGGAAAGCCTGAGGGAAGTTAAACTCAATCAAGCAGGTAGTGTTAGATAGGTAACGGCCACTATCTGGTAAACAATTGATTAGACCACATTATTCTCTTTTTCCGGTTTCTATGATGTGTTCAGAGTGTCTTTTTACCGATGCCAAACAATGGAGGCTGGTTCTTTTCTTTAATCTCTCCAGTTGATACACACTTATCTGACGGCTTTAAATGAAAAATAGGAAGGAACCTTTGTTTTTTTTCAGGAACTGAATTGCACTGGTTGAAAATGACAAAAGCTTATGGATTTGAGCTGATGGTTGATGTACTGACTGAGTGTATTTAGTGGTGCCTATGATTCATTACACTACTCTTTGTCCCATTACAGCCAGTGTGGAGATGGGATGTTTCCCCTCTTACTCAGCTCCATGACCTGCAATCTACATGTGTGCCATCATCATATTTCTTTAAACACATTGGGGTGTTTCCAGTGTGTGAACTTGTCTGACATTTTAGTCAGCACAGTCCAAGTCAAGCCTCTTTCTGCTGAAGTGTAAGGACTTGATCTTTAATAACTAGAGTAAACACAACTTTTATGATTTGATTACTGGAGGAAATAAAAGCACTGAAATGTCTACTTGAAGAACATGTTTATTTATATGGCACATTTGACACACAAAGGCAATTCAAAGTGGTTCACATAACTCATTCAGACATCAAATAAGAAGTACAGTAGAAATAATTAATTATAAGCATAGAAACCCAGCAAATGATCTAACTCATTAAAGGATGAAAATAAATAGGAGTTAGTTCAGGATGTAAGCACCAGTGGGATAATGATTGAGTGTTTAAGATTTTGTAAAATACATTTATATCTGGTTTTAAACATCAGAGTCAGGTCAAATCGTGTCACTCCTGGAAGTGTGTACCAATTGTGTGCAGTATAACTAAATGCTGCTTCCCCATGTTTTGCTTTGTTTGTGGGAACAGTTAACACGCCGCTAACTGATTACCTGAGGGACCACGAGGGTGCACATCATCAAAGCTACTGAAAAATGCTTTTGGTCTTTTAGTGGTGGTATTTCGAACTCTGCATGTTCCATTTTCCTCATCTTTGTTAGGATCAGCTGCAGCCTGAAAGGCAGTTTGTGGAGACCTGAGAAAAGCCTGTTTAAGGAACAATTGTACAATGTTTTAACATTGTAACAATTTGTATCTGAGCCTAAACAGCAGGATTTCTCACTTGATTTTCAAAGAAAGAGTCGAGATTAGGAAAATAATGGTTCTTTTTAATGTTCTTCTTTTTCTTTCCTCCTTTCTCGTGTCTGATCCAAGTTGCTTCCACACAGATGAAGAGTTGTAGTAGAGTCTTTAGAGCTGAAGTAAAAGGAGCCACTGAGTGACTGAGAGGCACTTTTTACTTAAATAAAAGTTAAACAATATAAAAATACTCCCCTACAAGTGAATGTTCTACATTTCAAATAAAAGTATGATCAGCAAAATGTACTTAAAGTATCAAAAAATGCCCCCTTTGACTGATATATAACATTATTAGATTGCTAATATTGATGCACCATGTTTAAGCAGCATTTCACTGTTGTAGCTTGTCAAGGTGGAGCTGGATTTAATTACTTGATGTATTGTTGCACTGGTAGCTTTGCCCTGTGGGGTCATAAAATGAGATTATTAATAGGGTAGAGAAGAAGAAAAAATTAAGTTCTGTTACAAACATTTATATTAATTGCTGTTATTTGTGAAATATTGGATAATTTTACCTCTCTGGGCCTCTTACAGTTACACAGTTTAGATTACACCATCTGAGAAGTTTAAAGGGTAAATGGCTCTCATAGAGATCTAACTAAACAGCTTTTTTGAAAGGGCTCACAAGCCGAAAAAAGGTTGGGTTAGGTTGTAATTTATGAACTTATCACATGTTGTTTTAGGTTAAAATATTCATCTGAAAAGTAACTAGTAATTGCAGCTGTCATATAAATGCAGTGTAGTACAATATTTCACTCTGAAGTGTAGTGGAGTAGAAATATTAAGTAGCAGAAAATAGAAATAATCAAGTAAAGTTCCTCAAAATTGTACTCAAGTACAGTACTTGAGTATATGTACTTAGTTACTTCCCATCACTGCGGGATGTTATTTGATTCCAGTGGCTGACTAACTTACTGTTTTGATAATTAGCTGCTGCTAACTGACTGACTGGTTGAATCAATGACTGATGGGTATATTGACTGGCTGCCTGTCTACCTGCCAAACTGACTGACTGGCTGACTATTGAGGCACAGTCCTGCTATGTGGTGAGATCATCATCACTGGCAAGCCCAACAAAAGACTGATGGGAAGAGGCTGTCAGCGTGTGTGTGTGTGTGTGCGTGTGTGTGTGCGTGTGTGTGTGCGTGTGTGTGTGTGTGTGAGAGCATGATTTTCCATCCTTGTGTACATCCTGACAAATGTGCATGACTTGAGCCTCAGCAACCAATACCCTCAATGGCACTTAGAGTGTCTAAAATAAATAAATACGTTAAGATTTTCAAACACACGTAACACACACAAATACTCTTTAAACATTAACCTTCCAGCTTCAAGCCTCTATACTTCACCCTCCTGTTAGCATTCCCCTTTTCCTCCAAATACTGTGTCCATACCCATTATCGCTGCTATTCAATGAACCTCAGAAACACACGCGCTCACACACACTCACTTACACTTACTCTCAAACACACACACAGTATGTCCGACACCCCCTTTGGCCAGTCACAGATGCCCTGCTCTGCTCTTTTCTCTCTTCTCCTCCCTCTTGCCATGTTTGGCGGCTGTCCTTCATGTAGTGACAGGCAGAGATGAATCTTTATATCCCGCAGCGTGTCGCTGGTCCGCTTCAATGAGCAGGACACTTTGGATGCTTGTTTCTGAAGTGCATCATATGCCATGACACTATTTCGGCATTAGCTTACATATAATGACATAAGACTTTTCTTTAAGTCATAATACAAACGTATCAAACAAATGAAAAGTTTATAATTGACAGTCTTTAATGTAGCTGTTCCAGTCGTGTTTACATCAATAGATGTCTGGTCCAGATGAGAGTTTTTATCCATCCACTTGTTGACCTGATGTGTCAGATGCTAAAAGGAGGGCTGCTTTTATGTAACTGTGCATCCAAATAATTATTAGGTACTGTGTCTTGTACCACATCAAATGTATACTTGCTGTTCCAACACACTTTACACACTTAAAGTAGTTTTTAAGTGTAGTCAGATTTTTTTTCTTACTGAAAAAACTTTTATTACCTCCCCGTGATGTTTGCAGGTGTTTGCACTATTATCATCTGTTTGTATGATTGACAGTTAAACATTTTTCATTTTCACATTTCACATTCGATTCATATTAGTGGTTTTGCTAAGTGATGCTTATTTGGGTATTTGATAATAGAGTTTCTGGATTAAGCATGTGGCTTGCAGGTGATGTGAATATGCATTTGGATTCAGATCTTTACTCTTTTTATTGCTATAATCCGTTATACTGTAAGCATCTAAATATGTGTCACATCTGTTATTCGTTTTAGTTTTTCCGTGCTTCATGTAGGCTTCACCGAAATGTGAGAAATATAAAATTGTCTCTCAAGATTGTAGAGAAAAAGAGGTAGAGACAGGGGGAGTAAGTGGGCTGCAGAGAATATGATATAGAGAAAAACAAGATTGTCTGCTATTATGTGATGTGACAGTAGCCTTACAGACGTATATAGGCCCACGACCTGTAGGGCCTGCAGACACAGATTCATAGATCCAGGCCAGCCAGCGGCCTCATCCTATGACGGAGACCTCCTCACTGGGTTGACTGGCTGCCTGGTCTGGCCCCGAGACCCACCAGCCCTCACCTCTCTCTCTGCCACATATGGGCTTAGAGGCATGCGTGCACACACACACACACACACACACACACACACACACACACAACCATGTACACAGGGTAGGAACCTGGTGGTGACCTGGCATTGGAATCAGGGGGTGAGAACAGAATCTACCCAAACTGAACTGACCTCTAATTAGTGCTCTTGGCAAGTCCCTTCCCAAACACACTCACACATAGACCCACACACACAAGCACACACATACACAAACACACCCACACACACACACACACACACACACACACACACACACAAGCTTCAGGGTGTAATTTTGTTTGTGTGTGATGTGCACACAAATTGGCTGTGTGAACAGCCTGTGCATCGTAGACCTTTAAAAAAAGGTACTGCAACACTTACAAATAATAACAAAAATTAATAAATAATACATAAAAATGATGAGTTAAAGTACTTGGATAAAATTAAATATCAAAATCATTGGAGTACATTTGTGTAGTTTAGGATGTTACTACATTTTTAAGAATGTTTTATGACTTTATTGTTTTATGTTTGCTGATTACTTTCATTTCCTATTGTTTACTTTCTGATTCATACTGCAATATTCCTCTCTTTATCTGCTGATTGATCACATTTACCAACTCATGACAGATGTTAAATTGCTTAGCATCGACAAAATGCCCAATCATTGCTCATCCTCAAAAAAACTTTTTCTATACATTTCTCAACTTCAGACTGTATTCATTTGTTTTGATCCACAGTGTCACTGCTCTACTTACACAGAACCTTCTTTCTCCTCTGCTCTCCTCCTTTCTCCCTCAATTTTCTTCTTGTTTTAGAGACACTATCTAACCTCTCCTAGGGACAGGACCTGTCTACAGCACTGAGGTCCTGGCCACGTTGTATATTCATTGAAAAAATAGAGCTTAAAAAAGAAGCAGTGTTTAGGGTGAAAACTTCAGATTGTTTATTGATTTTTATTTGTGTTGTTGAATAAGTCTGTCTGACCATGACGTCCCAACGGGGGCTTTGCTTGGGGGCATTGCATTAGGTACACACATGCAGAGACAGATAAACAAGAAGATGCGCTTTGGACGGCCGTAAAACGAAGCACATGTATATACAAGCACGCACACAACTTTTGTCTGAACGATTTGCCAGAGAAATTATTTTTTGTTACATTACAAAATGCATCTCATATTAAAGAAATCGGCATTAAAAAGTCAAGAGGGTTAAATACATTCTAAGGGCACTGGAGCACACCACACTGGGCCTCACTCACAAATGTTTTGTCTCTAAAAAAATGGGGGCATCGGTGACCTCAAGGTTAGCGATGTGGACATGTGACATGTGATCCTTGGACCAGCAGGGAAAATCTGGGCGTGTGAGTGAAAGAGACGCACTTTTCCCCTCCTGATCACCACCATTGAGGTTCCTTTTAGCAAGGCATTTAACCCCCATCTGCTCAGGAGTGGCCAACAAGTCAAAGTGTGGTTGTATTGTTCACCTTGGAGGTGTACATCAGATTCATGGTGTTGTGAAACAAGCGGTAAATCATCTGTCCTCTGTAATTTTTACAATACAAATGTAAAACACTGTAATAATGTAATTGTTAATAATAAGTCACAATTTGACCGTGAGATATGGACAGCTGTTCTGTATCCAACGACGGAAGCAAAAAGAAAACAAAATGATAGAGTGTAATTAGAAAATCCAATAAAAGGCTCTGAGGAGGGAATGACAGAATGTGAACATTTGGATTTCCTTCAAGTCATTCATCTGCATCTCATAACAGACTGAGTGTGCTGGCCGGCTAATGACGACGACAGATGCTTAATGCCTTCTTCACAATACTGACGCCATAAAACACAAGGCAAACAGTCGTCACCCTAAAGCGCTGTCTGTCAAGCCATCACCTTAACTACACTGGCAACAGCACAATGAGCGGAGGGTGGGAGAGAATGGTACTGAATGTGTGTGAAAGTGAGTGAGAGAGGGGGGAGAACAACCTGGGTGGATAAAGAGGGAAAGATTAATTGACACTCAGAGAATGAGAAAGACAGAATGAAAGTGTGTAGCGGTATATGTGGGTAGAGAAAGAGCTGGCAGATGAATGAGCAGCCTCTTAGGTAAATGGCAAGGAGTATTGCTGTCTGTCTGTCATCCTGATTAAAGGTACCGCCAATACACACTACTGCGGCTGAGACACACGCAAACACAGGGTGATACTCAATATACCATTTAGTTTGAACATAAAATATGTATCAGATCCATCGTTTTATACCTTGTATGTATGTAAATGATTGTCTGGGCAAAACACTGAACACCTTAAATGTGCCAGCTGTTACACTTCCTGTCCACAGACTTTGCACCAGACTTTTTTTTATGAATTTTTATGATGAGTAGGTTGGAGGATAGATTAAGAACTCAATTTAAAAATGCATATATTTAAAATAATTTAGTCCATGTGAGTTGGTTATGTGTTCAGGAACAATTGGAGGACATGAAAGTGCTTCTTCCTCTACCGCAAGTACAAAATAATCAGTCGATGGTCTGTTCAGGATGGGTAGGGTCGTCATTTAGGGAATTTGGGTGCAAAATTTGGTAATTGTGGTAAAATACACAGTCCTTTCAATGGACCAGGAGAAGAGAGGCCATTCTGTCTTTGAGCAGGAACACAAGCTCTGCTTCATGAACCAGCGTTAGGCCCAAAAATCCCAATAATAATAATAATAATTAAAAGAACACAGAAATATGACAATTAATAGTTCTTTTTGAATCTTGAATTAAATTTGGAGAATTGTTTTGGAAATAACGTCTATATTCAACAAATTCTCTTTGCAATATACATTTTGAAAGGACGTGGTTGGAGTGGGCATACAAAGGCATGTCAAGTGAAATTTTACAAGAATTTAAACACACACACACACACACAAATGTTCTTGGCTACATTACATCAGGTCCAATAAACAACTTTGATGCCCAAAATGAACAAGACACAAAACAAAATAAAGTAGAATAATATGGTAGATTAAAACATATATATATTTAAAGAAATGCTTGGAAATTTCTCCACAGTAGGACATCACACATCACTAAAGCAGCACTTCAGAGGTAGCACAAGTGTTTATGATGACTTGGTGGGTTAGCAATGGATAGAGGTGCTTGGTAACAGTTTTTAATTGTGTGTGTCGCGAGAAGCAAATCATCAGTGGTATCCACAATGTCAGGAAATTGGAGAATATGAGTTTCTCGAGATACATCTGAGCCCGCAGAGAATGGTACACAAGCTTCAAGCTTTGACTCTATTTTATTATATGTGTTTGTGTATGTGTATGATTGAATGTCTGCGTGTATGCATATGTGTGAGGCCGAGACAAAGATGGTCTTGCGCAGCTGTGAATGATAACATGTTTATGTGTGTGTTTGTGTGTGTGTGTGTGTGTATGTGTGTGTGTGTGTGTGAATGGCCTGTTTGTTTGCATATGTGTCATGTTTGTGCAGCTCTGTTGGTGTGTGTGTGTCACACATCTGTTGCTGTGTGCAGTAATTTGTGTTCTCAGCTTGGCGCCCTAGTAATTATTCAGACGCTACCTTTTGCTCCGACATTAAAAGCCTTCATCTGGCGGACATGAAACAGCAGAGAACCCGATAAGGCTTCAAACGCTGCCTGCCGTCCAAAGAGAAGCGGGAAAGGTGAAGAGATGCATGGAGGAATAGAGGGGATTGTTTTCCTCTGGAGGTTTGCTTTCACATTGGTGTTATATCTTCTCTGCTCAAACCACACCAGAAAATGTGTGATCACTGGATTCTAGAAAGGAGGAAAATTGAATTAATATTCCGAACCAGCTTTTGGAATAAATCATATATGATGCGTTTTGGTAGATACTTTAGAGAAAACGCTGGTGGAGAGAGAATGGGATGGACAGAATGAGAATGATCTGTTGTTCGAAAGTAGCAGGTTGCTTCATGGAAAGTGTTCAAATTGAATCCCCACTGTTATATTTGCATGCAGTCCAATGTGTTTGTGTCACGTGATGTGTGTACACTAAAGGAGCGGGTCACATGGGGACATCGGCCTGCAATCTCAAGAAGCAGAGATTCAGACAACCACACAACAGGATCTTTTGTTTTTCTATAAAATCAGTCATGCACATGTTGCGGTGCCTGTTCAGACACGTTGTTTTGCACTTCTCGTTCCGCCACCTTTTGCACTGGCCTGATCTCTGAGCTCTCACCAGGCTTTGGATTGGCTACTTGGCTGTCTTAGGCGTACTGTAAGAAAAGGCTGTA
Organism: Nannoperca australis; assembly: GCA_036023655.1. Classification (NCBI taxonomy): domain Eukaryota; kingdom Metazoa; phylum Chordata; class Actinopteri; order Centrarchiformes; family Percichthyidae; genus Nannoperca; species Nannoperca australis. Next base: position 12,395 of record JAVQJD010017434.1, on the reverse strand, counting down.
TTAATCTAAAGAGAAGGTCCAGTAAAAAGATTTGGACAATGGCAACTCCACAATGTTGACCAGCCTTTTTACAGTTATGTGTGACATTTGTTCCCATTTCTACGTCCCACTTAAAATGATTGTTTATGAGCTTGATCACTACCTCACTGAGTCAGATTAGTTCAGTCTGGTCCTACACGTGAACACTAAACTCAGTTTCCTGCAAATATTATTAAGGAGGTTTATTTCAATTTATCTGACCACCACAGGTGCAGTTTAGTCTGTATAAATCTATTTCATTTATCAAAATTTGTCCACAGGTTTGCCCCCATTACACTTTCAAATCACACCTCAAAACCCTTTAGCTTTTAGATCTGCATGATCTGCATGATATTGTGCGTGTATTTACAGTACACAGTACTTGTGCTGGCTCTTGGGAATTTGCTTATTTTTTACGACTTTTTAAACCTTTTTGGAAGATTTGTGGTTCTCTTTGGTCATCCATCTTGGTGTAACCTCCCACCTGCTGGTGCTCCTGAGCACTTGGCTACAGAAAGGTTAATTTATGGTTTCCTTCTCTTGACTCTTGGATCCTGTTGCCGGATGTTGTTAAATGACTATTTGCATTGATCTCATTTGATTTGAAGAGACTGCTGTAGACTGCTCAGGCTAAGCCATTGACATTTGCTGTTAAGAGGCTGTTGACCCTAATTATGCTAGAAAATAAACAGTTACATCATCTTGAAATACATTAATGGTTGCTGACTGATTGAACCTCTGGCATTGATCATGTATGAATATTGTTTTTTGGTTTTTTTTGGCTTCCAAATATTGAACTGGATGCAGATCAATTTGTCATCTTCTTCAGAGGCCTAACAGAGAGGCTGAGTAACTGCATTTGAGGGGCTGGATTTTCTCAAATCTCTGGAGTTTTTCTGTACCAAAATCAGCTGAAAAGACGAAATATTTTTTTAAAGATTTGATAAATTTAATATTTGATCTGAATAAAAGCCACTCTTTGACACACTGAGCAATACAGGCACCTCACACACAATTAAAATTATATCTCTCTGGTACCAATATGACTGTTAAAAAATATTAAAACCCAGTGTGCTCTCTGATATGCTTTTTAGTATAAAGAGGGTACACTGTGGGGAATCCATGTATTGGGTTCCCCTGACTAAAAAAATAAAGAAAACTCAACTGAAAATCCACACACGTTGTCTCTCAAGGGACTGTGTTCTGTGTTCCCTCTTTTTTTTTTTCTTGTTATCGTCACCGAAACAAGTCAGTTTGTCTGCACATCCATATTCATCACTTTCCCCTGCATGAATATTAATTCAGCCTTAAAGAAGAGTGCAGGAAAAAAGCAAGACAATGAATGAAGAATGCGATGTCGAATTCATGTCAGTTTCAAAGCCCCTGTGTCTCTATTGCTGTGGCTGACTTGTACCAACATGCTAATCAGCCTCTCACTGTACCCTGTTCTGGCTAATTGTCGACAAATTATCTCAACTCCAGAATAATGTATGCATGGCCTTCTACTGGTACATGCACACAAGCCAGTCAACTCGACTGCTTCTGTTTTCAACAAGCAGCTCGATGGCACCATTTAAATATAGTCTTGAGTGCTGTGCACATTATTATGCGCACTTGACTCACACTGTCTCATTTTGCCTTTCTCTCATTTCTTTTATATTGTTTTCTGTTTATAGTTGGTTACTGCACATTTTTCTGCTCCGTTTTTTTCTTTGCCACACTATTTCACTCATCTCTTCCACTTTGGCTATCCCTCTTAGTGTCTCATAGTTGGCTAATGTTGCTGGCCCGTTTTTCTTTTTTAATTGAGTTCCATTGTAAGTAAATGTTAATATTATTATCACTTCCTGACCGACAGTAAATTAGAAGTATCTTAATTACACCCCGATTGTCTTCAGTGATTGAATTCCAGTTTAACCCTCTGGGAACCCGCTGGAAAAAAGAGCTCAGTTGGGAAATGTATTTGTTCATTTAAACTGAAACCTGAGTGTGACGCAAAATAGATTTTAAGTCAAACATTTCAGAGAATTGAACAATGAAGCACACCTGGTTTACAAAATAATGCTGCAACTGCTTTATTTGTAACCTGCAAAGGGCCCATTTGGGAATTCTGATTGAAGAATCCTAACTCTAACTCAAACTCTAATTCACACTGACATTGCATAAGCATTTCCTGCAGGACAGCTAAAGGAAAATTAATAATATTTCATAAGATCATTACATTACAAAAGAATTCTACAAGGGTCAAGGAAGGTAAATTTAGCGTATATTTTTGGTGTGCATCGTGACAGTTAAGCTTGTGTTTTTGATTTTGCAACAATCTAAGAAAAACTACAAATGGACAGGATTTCTGATGACACTGTGACGTAAGCTGACTCTGTGTCATATACTTCCCAGCAACGCAAAATGTGTGAAATGTTATACAGGGTGGCATTTCCTTTTGACTGCAGCATAAATTATAATTTGTGCTTTCAGTGAGATGTCATAACTTCCCTTCTCTCATCTCGTTAGCTGCAGGAAATTCGAGCAGTAGTAATTTTAGGTGCATAATGTACCCGACTGTCCGGAGTGGTCAGCAAGAATAAACATAACATTTCTGACCTCATCAATTATGCATTCACATTCCTGTGATAGTGTGTCACTTTGTATTTAGTATACTGTGTGTCTGTGTGTGTGTGTGTGTGTGTGTGTGTGTGTGTGTGTGTGCATGTGTGCATGCATGATGTTGAAGACAAAACGTGGATGGAAGACAGCATGTGATGAGTCTGTGAATGAGGGGGCTAGAAAATGTCACACATATAGAATGTTTGTCAGAATCACATGAGGTGTGATTAAACCTACACAAGCTCAAGTTTAAGGGGTTTTTGTGTCACCATAGACCTTTGCAAAATGTGTGTTTGTGTGTGTGTGTGTGTGTGTGTGTGTGTTAATTTGTTTAAGTATGTGCCATCTGGAAACTGATCCGAGCTTGCCAGGGTTTACTAAGCTAAAATACACTGTCCCTTGGCTGCCTCACACATACACATGCACACACAACTTAATTTGTAAGGACTTTAGTTTTAGTTTATAATTCCTTTGTATTTGCACATTTTTAAGTGATAGAAATCACTTTCTGTCTTGAGTACAACAACAGTAACTTTTAGACATCTGGACTTAATGCAGACTTTTATTTTAGCCAAAATGATTTACATGTGTTTAACTTTTATGTACAGAATCATCAAGGCAGATAGGGGAAAAAAACGTAATGCAACGGACATTTTTTTTTTAAATTGACCAATTAAATTTATTCATGGGAATGTACTTAAATGTTGTGTTTTAATGATTGAGAAAATGAAAACATTTAATTATGTAAAATGTAACTTCATACTCATGTTGGCAGGTCAGTGGGAGTAGTGTAGTGCTCCTTGATGGAAGCATCTGCCTCATCCCCATGTCACAATACTCGTCACATGTTATCAATAGATTCATAACAGAATGGTAGTACCTAATAAATATTCCATGATGGGTGCAACAAATCAGCTCTTGCCTCAGATTTATGCCCTTAATAACTCCATTTGGCATAACGCTGACACCTGCTCTGCCAGACAAAATGGAACTAAATATTTCAGTCACTGCCAAAGCACAAAGAACTCTTTTCCCCTTGTTTCATCTTTGACTTTTCTATAGTGCTGCTAACAGCGCCTCTCCACATGCCCTTTACTAGACTTAAGTATCAGTATCAGTATCTTTCCCTCTGAGTGTCTCTTTCTTTTGCCCTCTTTTTTAAGAGTGGAAATCATCTGGCAGATCTCTTTTAGGTATTAGTTTATGGGCCATGACATGAGCTATGAATGAGAAACAACGAGAAAGAGCGGAGAACATTAATCACGGAGCAACATATGGTAATAGACGGTTATCAATTCCCTCAGTCTGTGATTAAGGGAGGGAGAGGTGGAAGGGAAACGAGTGTGGAGAGGGGCAAGAAAGGAAAGATGAGAGATGGAATAAAAGAAAGAGAGGAACATAAAGTTATGGAAAATGAAAGACCAAAAGAAGGCTGAATAGAAGGAGGAGAGGGGGGTGGAGGGGAAGGGACAACAGAAAGGAAACAATAATCATACAAAAGTGATCAACGGTACAAAAAACTAAATCTTTATATCCTTCTATCACCATATTACATCTCCCAGCTGAGAGCATTCCGTTTAAAACGAAAACAGGACGAAAGTGTAACCTTGGTGGCTAGCTAGACTCCAAGTATCCGAATGATATCAAATTAAAAATATAACTACCGTGGCTCTTTGTCATTGGAAATCCTCAAAGTTTTTATTGATGCTCACCATTTCCTTAATGCCGATTGACCCTGTGTTGGGAGAGGTTGTATGAGTCTGTGTTCTTGTACATAACATTATAGTCATCTGCATATGATGAATGCAAAGCCCATAATCACACCTTTCCTTGGCTTTCTCCATATTGTCTTAATTTTCACAAATTCTTCAACAGATGCTTTAATGTGCGGTGGGTGCCACTTGAATTATGATCTCTCTTTTTTTATTTCAAAAAAATAAAATGTAAAAAATCTCTCTAACTGGCTAAAAGGAAAGTAACAAATCTGTCAAAATCAGCTTAGTTGAACTTTCTGCCAAAGCGTGTGAAAGTCTGTTGGAGATGAGCTGCCCTCAGTCCTGTCTGGACAGCTCTCATGAATAACAGATGTGGACAGAGACAACAGCTCAGTGAGGCTGTCCATTTATGCATCATTACTGCAAATGTGTTTATAGATGATCAAATGCCAACTTCAACTCAACGGTCTTTAAACCGCTGGAAGTCGCTTTGGATAAAAGCGTCTGCTAAATGCCCAAATGTAATGTAATGTAAACCAGCTCTGCCACCATAGATGTCCTGACTCCACCCTTTCTCAACTGGAGGCATCTTTTCACTTCACTGTTCTACCCTTCGTTTGCAGTAGTATACACTGTACACTGTGTACACTGTCGCAGCTGTGTGTCTCTCTTTTTACTTCTAAAGATGCTGAAGTAGGTTAACTAAGTTACTAAAACCACAGTTCATGTTAATTCTTTCGTCAAACATAATTCTGTCAGCCAATGAAAAATGGTTAAACTCTGATGTGTAAACAAGATAAGAGGGTATCCTGACTTTACACCCCACTGCACCCCTGCTTGGGGAGCTGGGTGCCTCCTGCCTGCGTCCTCCTGTGCATTTTGGTGGAGATTTATAGACGATCCACCGTGCTCTCATCACCACGCGGCTGAATTATCTCATCGGTCGCATTAATCCGCCGATTACATTTGATTTAATTTTCATAATAATTAAAGTGAACCATCACTAAAATTAAAAGCATTCGGGAGGAGTGTGAGAGTGTGTGTGTGTGTGTGTGTGTGTGTGTGTGTGTGGGGGGGGGTGGTGGTGGCTAGATGGAGGCCGTGTGCGCTCATAGATGAAAGGGCTGCTGTTGTGGTAATTGTGCACCCACTTCTCTCTCTCTCTCTCTCTTTCTCTCTCTTTTCCTCTGTCTATCTATTTGTTTCTCTGTGTCTCTCCCTCTCTCTCCATCTCCTCCAGGAATCCCGATGAAGTGATTAGATTGATAGGTGCAAAATGGAAAGAAGGAAGGGGAGGAGTGGACAAAAAGAAAGATTAAATTAGCATATCACAAACGCCTCACACATTGTCACCCCTGGAAAACAAAATCCCACGCCACCTAAGGCCTACTGCAGTGCTGAAGAGCACGGGACCTGTGAATGTGTTTGAAACCCCACACGGCAGGATTAAAAAACCCAAAGCCTGAGCTGGAGACAAAGTAGGAGTAAAGCCTCCTGGTGCTGGGAGACGGCGTGTGTGATATCTGCATTAGGTGGCAGCAAAGATACAGTACTCCGCTTCCAAGACCACAGTGTCTTTCTCCGTGCAGAGCATATGACTGTGTGTGTGATTGTGCATGTAGGTGTGTGTGTGTGTGTGTGTGTGTGTGAGAGAGAGAGAGAAAGAGAGAGACTTATTGTTTTAACCATAGATACCTTAAGACATGGAAACAGTGTCATCGAAAAATAAAAGGAAAGTTAAAAAAAATAACATTTACTCCTTTGACCAATTTACATTGAAATATAACTACATTTTTAAGTCAACTTAAACTGATTTTAACACAGAAGTTTTGTCACCACTTTCCCAAAAGGACACTGCTAAGGTCCTTGTGATGCCCAACTCATAGTTTGTAGTCTTAAAACTCAGTATTTGTATGGCACTTCATACCTATACTTCCTTTGCCTTTGTAAACTAAATTATTACTACAAATAGAATATTATATTTAGATTATATATTTAGATTATACTGACAAACTTTAAACAAGAAGAAACAAAATGCAAAAGTGAAGGGTTTATCTGTTTTATTTCATTTGTTGCCGTTTCCTCATTGCACGTTCCTCGTTTCTCCACCTACAAATTATTTCTTTTTTTCTTGGATTATGCAGTCATACCTAAACGATTTTACACATTACCAAATTTTAAACTCCAAAAACTTTTGATATGGTTAACCACTGTATGCCTGACAGACTGCAGTGCACTGATGTGAAACAATGTCAGCTCTTTGTGAAGTATTAAGCAGAAGAAAAACTTCAGAATGTCAGACATTAGCAGGAAACAAGTTGGAAGTGGCCAAAAAATTTCAGCTACAAAAAATGACTATGACATCAATAGGTTCATCTTAAATAGCAAACCAATTTATCAATAAGGCTGATTTCATTCAAAGATATGGAAATATCCGGCTATAGATTATCTGGTTAGCACTGAAAATCAATTCCAGCTCTAATATTGTTTCCCAGTGGAAAGATGGCTGAACAACACTGTTCCCATAATGTTGTGTTGTTGTTAGCTGATGATATCTAAACTGTTCCCCCTGGTCATGGTCATGGAGGCCTGTGAGCATATCCCAGCATGCTACCAATTGTAACCATGTTCTGAGAAAGATTTTACCTTTGTTCCCAAAATGTGGTTATGGTTTTTGGAGTTGGTACAATTTGGAGTTTTTATTTCCATTACTTATTTCACCAAATGGAACTTTGCCTCTCCACTCTCTCTGTAAACAAAGAGGTTGTTCTTTCCATTTTTCCAAATGGATGCATCATTAGATTGAGTAACATTACCGTGTGTGGCTTTAAGGTGCTTGATTGGTAACATTATGCTACTTATTGCTAGCCAATTAGCTAGCCTTTTCAAGCCAGTGGAGCACATTAACTGACTTTCTGCCTTTATTTATACTTCCCCAGTTTGATTACACCCACCACATCTCTGATGTTGACTCTTAACAGTAGCCCTACAGACTGTAGAGCCTTGCAGGGAAGAACAGAAACAACTAATGCATTATTTAAAAATTACTGACAGGGCACTGCGCTTGAACCCACCGCTAGGTAAGGACATGTATTCGATGTATTCCGAATAAGAGATGTAAAAACGTACATAGTGCAGTGCAGAAATGGCATTTCTCTGAAAAGTCGGAAAATTTGCCAATTCTGCATCCAATCCAATAATTGCAGCCAGAATGCCACCGACAGGGCAAGAGAAAACCCCGCGCACAATGAGCTAATGAAATCAAACGTGCAGTGCGGTTTTGCATGTTAATGCTGGCAGTGGGTGTCGATAGCGTTTAAAGATGTCAGCAGGTGGATAGCGAGATGGATGGCCCTCTGCCTGCCTTTCACTTCCCACCACAAGGAAGTTAAACAGCATCTGCCTTAAATAGAAAACTTCAATATCTATTTAGAGGGAGGGAGGGAAAACTGCGAGGGAAAGATGGAAAGGGGGAATGGATGCAGGAGAGAGTTAGAGAAAGAGAGATAAAGAGGGAGGGGGAAAAGAAAGAATTGAAATAAGTCCCTGACCTCAAGTGCACATTGCGACACATTGACGCCGTTGTCATTTGTTAATCAATAGAAGTGCTATGCAGGCTATACATTTAATGGCATGAGATTGGCAAACCTGTAACAAAATTAAGGGAAGACTAAGACCACAGCCTGTTTTTCTGTTCAGTCAATTTACAACCTCAATGACTTCAACAGTGCTGAGGGGAAACATGTCTTTGAGTCTCACATCACTGCCACATCAAAACCTTGTAACTCAAGGTTTGGCTTATCTTTTAGTCCTTTGAATTTCCACTTCCTTTACGCACTGAGCAAATTTCAAACCTTACATGTCGTGATGTGACGTGATATTTGCCAGTGCAGGCATAAGTTACTCAATTTGTATATTGGACACAGGAGCACTGTTAAGGTGAAAAGAAACTAGGCTGTGCTGCAATAAATGACAACTGGAACAGATAAGAAGAGCATTAGTGTGAATCTGGAAACATGAAAAAACACTACAAGATTTCCATTAATGCAGATTTTCTTGCAGTCATTTTCTGTGTACATTAACATAAAAACAGTCATCGTGTAATCTATGGCACCTAATGCTTATGATTGTTTAAATGATCTTATAATTAACTATTACCAGTTCCATTTAAGACAGAGACACCAAACTATTTTAAGAGACTATCGGGCTGTTATCATAAAGTTAAGTTCAGTGTTTTCTGGAAACTGTGTGTGTTTGTGTGCATGTGTGTTACCCTGTCTAGCCTTCTCTCATTATGCTCCATCTTCATTAATAATAGCTATGCTTTTTAATTTCTTTTGCAGAGCCTAAATTAAATGTGTCATCACACACACACACACACACACACACACACACACACACTCTGTCTGTTGCTATCATGCACACAAACAGATAGGTGCTTTGGGATAATTTACAGTATAAATAAAGCATTGCTCCAATTAGTCTTAAGTCAAATAAATTAGTCATAAATTCAATCAGCTCGATTTTATGGGGTTGAGATTCATGATGTTGATCGCTATAGAAATATATTCTCCAGTCAACTACATTGTATTACTATCAGGGAGTAAACATAATATGTTTCATGGTAATACCGTATCTAGGCAAAATACCGTATCTAGAAAAACCTCAGAAAGTGCATTGTTCTTTTAAACAAATACATTAGTGATAAATCAGATATTGTATGTGAACTACTTTTTCTTTTTTTCTTTTTTATACAAAATCTACACATCAGCACCTACAATTACATAAAGTATAATAATATGATGATGACATTATTACAAGAACGTTATTCAGTCATACTCTTGCGAATATGTTGAAAGAGTATTTTCAAAAAATGTATGTATGACTATATGAACTTTGTTTGAAGATACTGTTTGTTTTTTAGACAGTGAGCTGAGGTTGGAGCTCATTTTGAGCAATCAATTCCTGTAGCAATGAATATGAGCAGATACTGGCACAAATATCTTTGTTTTGGTCTAAAGTAAAATATCTTTACAATAATTTCATGTTTTAAATATTTTTTAGTGTAATTCATTAGTCTTCTACCTGAAAGTGAAAACATTAATGTCACAGAGTGGCCTAGTTGTAAGAGACTCTTCCATAACCACAGACCCGTGGGACATCTTTGATTTGTGATGATTTGATCTTGCTAAAGGCTGCTCAGTAAACATCAGTATCCTGCTGAAGACAACAAATCCCTACCTGACAAAAGCTGAAAACCCATCATTTACATATTATAATAAAGGAGGAATTTAATTCATGCAAAAATGTTATCTATATCTGTGGATACAGGCTCATTAAAACCCAGATCGTATATGTAGTTTCATAAGAAGCCACAATACATTACCTATTGCTATTACTAGGGATTTGGATCTCAGTGTCTTGCACAAGAACTCTTCGATATGTGGACAGGAGGCACACCGCCACCTGAGCAGCAGTTTCCACAGGTTTTATGATGTGTGTGTTTTGTGTGTGTGTGAGAGAGAGTCCATACTAAAGTGTCACCCTGGGGGACAGATAGAAGGCCAGGAGAGCCTGAGGAGGAATGAACAAACTTCTGTGTTCTCACTGATCTCCCTGCTCCTCTCATCTGTGTGTGTTTGTTTTACAACAATACCAGCGTCTTCAGTACCTGAGCTGGCGCCTTTTATTTTCTCTAGCTCTTTTATTCTTCCTTTCTGTGTTGGTGCATTCATCTTTCTCTGAGAGTATGGCAGGGCGCGATCACTTTGTCTTCTTGTTCATTGCCGTTTCTGTCCTCTGTTTTTTGCACTGTGCTCTTTTCTCTCTCTCTTTCACTTCCTATTGTTGGCTGTTGTTCTCCTCCCTCTTCCTCCTTTCTCCCTCACCCTTTTGCTCTCTCACTCCCGTCCTGTTCCCTCTGTGCTCGTTTTGTCTCATGGGCCCTGACCTCTCGCTGTGACCCCACAGAGCCACGGTGACTTTGTTACACAGTACAGCCTAGTTGGTAGAAGTCAGTGCAGAGGCTACAGATATGAGCTGCAAACTTTTTTTTTCCTCTAGTCAGCATAAAAGTATGTGTGTGTGAATAGATCCTGTTGCATGCAAGTCCTCCATCTCTCTCAGTGTGTGTGTGTGTGTGTGTGTGTGTGTGTACGTGGTGGATCCTGTTGCATAGTAGTCCTCTATCAGTGTCTGCCTCCTGATCTGATTGATTGTTCTGGGTAAATTAGGACTGGGCGCTGGTGATGGGGACAGGAGTGAGTTACACCCTTCACCCCTGTCCTTGCCCTCCACCCTCTCCTCCTCTGTGTCCCTGCTTTTATCATCTTCCTCCATGTCCTCATCTTTTCCTTCACCTGTTCTGTCTCCTGCATTTTTTGTTTCTCCTCTCCTCCCTTTCCTTTGTTGTTTCTTTTCTTCCTCTTCATCTTCGTCACAATTCTTGTATTCTTGCAACGAATGTTATGTCGTGTGGCCTCCTCCCCCGCCATCGTTTACACTTGCATTTTTTTCCTCTTTCCTATTTAAGGACTTAATGTACTGTACAATAGGAAATGTATATTCTTTGTATCACAAATGCATTTAGCTGAATTTCTGCCACAAAAGTTGTATAAAAATTCAGTTCAATTTAATTTTATTTATATAGCACCATATCATAACAAAGTGATCTCAGGGCACTAATATGGTACAATATAATAGATTTTCATACAGCAGTTACTTTATCTCTGAATAAATATCACATATCTATCTCTATATTGTAGTAATATAAGATCAGTGATTATCAAACTATTCTGATATGAAAGAACACCCACACACATGCATCATACACAAATGCATTCATTGTCGAGGAAGGAAAACCTGTGGTTTGTTGAAGGCTTCACTGATAGAGGTGAGAGTTGATTTCTGACATGTTCCTCTTTGATCTGTGAAAATATCTGAGAAATATAACTCCTCAAATGAGCTCTGAGGTCAAATGTCACAGTCAAGGACCAAGAAGAAAAACACATTTTTGAGTGGAGGGGGACTTATTACCAACTATTATTGCTTGGCAATACATGAATCTAAAATAAACATATATTTTACAAGATAAAGTGGTTCATGTTCTCTACTGTATATGTTCCTTCTGCTTTTTGATCGATATACTATAGATAATGGATAATAATAACTGGATTCCACCCTGATGTAGGCAAGATAGCCACAAATGTTTGGTGAATAAAGGTGAAGAAGAGTTGTGAGTTTTAATTTTGATGGACAATGTCTGAAATAAATGTCAATGTGGTGGTCTCTCTTTAATTTTAAGTACTCGATCCCAAGTGATAAACCACTCTTGGTGCATTTCCATCATTTCCTGCTTTTGTATCAGTGCGTTAGTAGCATGGCTATTCTTTGGCACAAGGGGGCCAGAAGTGGGATTAACATTTCCTCTTATGATTCTTTGGGAAACAGGTGAACGAACAATGTGATTGTGACTGGTGTGGGATTGTTTATCAGACAGAACAGTGATGCAGTGACATTCAGCTGCAGGACTCTGCAAAACCTATAATAATTAATATATGTAACAATAATAATTAACAGTCACAGAATGGCCAATTTGTGGATCTTTCATTGTCTCTTTCCAGGAAAAATACATTATAAACAATCTCATTATAAAATTAGACTATTTTAATAATCTAACTTAAATTTCATTTAAAATATTAATTCATCATATTCTCTTAAACACAAAAACTACTCGTACTACCTGCACTATACTACCTTAAAATATAAACATGAAACCTTTTGTTTTGAGGTTAGTAACCTGTTTTTAGAGAGAGAGAGGGTGATTGGGAGAGAGACAATGCCAGGATACAGACTAGTGTGCTTTGACCTACTTCTGGAATGTATTGAAAATAATTTATGGAAAGTTACACATTCTCAAATTGTTCTAATACGTGATTAGCCACATGTGAACATTCACTAGGATTCTTTTGCTCTGCATTGGTCGATGTGTTGATTTTACACTGGATTTAACTGAGCTTCTTCTTGTTTCTCCTCTCCTCTCCTCTCCTCTCCTCTCCT
>JAVQJD010017427.1:0-64648 GCA_036023655.1 Nannoperca australis | reverse complement strand
CGACAGGACCAAACGTGGATTCATCCGCCGCTGAAAATAGTCCCCAACAGACGCACAGTTTCCTCCTGTTTGTTTGTTTTAGGAATATTGATCTTTTTAAACATGAAACTGTTTAACACACACACACACACACACACACACACAAAGCTGGTACCAATCTCTCTCTCTCTCTCTCCTTGTTCGTGTTAAGCTCTCTCGCCCTAACCCTCAGAGGTGATGTGTTTTCCCGTCTGTCAGCAGCTCTCGCGTCATCATGTGGATTTATTTATGGAGCGCATGTGCGCGCACACACGCACGCACACACACACACACGCACGTACACACACTACTGTGTTTAGGTTGTGTAACCTCGCAGCATATTGTACTTTTTCACTTCAGATCAAACTGTCCAACAAAGTATGAATTAGTTCAATTGAGCTCCAGCAGCTAATATTCAATAATAATATTATTTATATAATAATATAAGTCTCTGCACAACAACAATGTTTACTTGAGTAAACATAAATGTAATACTTTTGTACATTTTACTCGAGTACTTTTTGGTGTCAAAATTTACTCAACAACACAAAAAAAATCTGCAAACGTTCTATATTTTACTTTCATTTAATTCTAATTACAGAGAAAAATGTTCGTTTGAGGCCGAGAATTTCAGAAATAAAAGATGAATATGCCCGTCTGTAGTTTTCCTTGTGACTGTTTGACTTTTGTTTCGCTTGCAGATGATGATCATCATGGCGGTTATAGGTATTATATGTGTTGGAGTCCTCTTCTGTAAGTACACACACACACACACACACACACACACACACACACATACACACACACACACACACACACACACACACACACACACACACACACACACACACACACACACCCTCTACCACTTGTACCATGTCACCAAAACACAGTACAGCAGTGGCTGAATAAATCAAGTTTTCACAGTCTGTGGAGTGTCTTGTCTCAAGTCTTGTCTGACTCTGAGCTCTGAAGCCGACTGATCTGTCTCCTCAGCTTCATGATCTCTTCCTCCTGCTCTTCAACCCTTCTCTGCAAACCATGGATCACCTGAAGGGGGAAGAATATTCTTAAAATTGGTTGGTAATTATTATTAGAATCTTTACTGCAGATGTAAATGTGATTAAGCCTTTCTGGAGCCAACAGAAATCACTTTCTAGTGACACATGCCACATAGGTACACATACAGTAAAAAAAAAGCTGCACATTATAATTAAATGGAATTTACATTTGTTTCCAGAATTTTTTTTTTTGGGGGGGTCATTATTTTTAGAGCTAAAACATCCATATATCCCAACATACTATGTCTTTGCTGCAGAAGAGTTCGCTATGTAGAAGCTGGCTGGCCGTGGGCCGACCATCAGGCTCTTTACTCGTCAGCTTCACGATGTATTTAGTCAGGACTGGCCATCTTTGGCAGAATGAGTCTGGGATTTTCCCCTCTCTCAGGTCCCCAAGGGTCCGGACCCGCTCCATCTCTGTCCCAAAAGGCTGGAATAGCTCAAGAGCCAGCACTCCGATGCTGTACATGTCTGACTGGGAGATCAACAACAATAGAAATAAAGTTCAGACTGATACTTGTTAAAAATGTAATAGAAGAGGTGACAGTGATTAAAAATCATAAAGTCCATTGAGTATATCACATACATGTATTAATTAAGTCTGAATTCTTCATTCATTAGTTTTCATACTATTTATGTGTTTACCTTTGAATCATACTGGGAGCCCTTCAGTTGTTCTGGTGCAGCATACACAAATGTGCCCACACCTTTAGTATGTGAGGAATCTGCAAAACACACCAGAAATTTGACTTTAAAGCAAACGGCACCACCTACTGGTGAGCTAGGAGGTATAAGTATTACCGCTGCTGGGAGAGGTGGTGCTGTTTTGCCCATCCAGTATTATATCCCTGCAGGCCAAACCAAAGTCCCCAATCCGAACATGGCAGTCACGACCATGGAGGAAAATGTTCCTTGGCTGTGGGAAAAAACAAAAAAAATGTACAATTAGTTCCATATGTCACTAGGTGTAAATATGCAGACAGGTTTTTGCATGTGAGATCAAAGTGTGTTATACAACATATTTAGAGCAGATTATCAGTAAATGTAGGGTTTCAGAGCATTTGACATTTATTGCATTTCAAAAGCTGAATTGGTAAGCATGTACAATGATTGTTGTTTGTTTAGAAAGTAATAATTCACTGATTTCCTTAAAGTAAAATTTTAAAGTGCCACAAACAACAACAACCTATAAATTACTCAGAAGGGTGTCACCATTTCCCATAATTGACCCTGCATGCAATAAGTTATCAGTTGTGACAGGAAGACTGTACATCAAACCTAGACACGTAACTTTCAAACCTACATGATGTAATCAGACTGACTGAAAACACACAGAAAACAGAAGTAGCTGGAGAGCACACACATTCTCTGCCAAGTTGACAGAGAAATGTATGTTTGGATCGACAAACCAGCGTTCAACCAACACACACCTTCTGAAAGACTAAACAGCAGTGAAACTGCGATGTCTGGTCATGTTGGAGTAGAGCAAGGGACACGAGGATAGGAGCGGTAACATCATGAAGTTTCACAACAATGAATTCTATACTGCAATTATGGATGAAGACTTGGGACGTATAGAAGACATGTCAAAGAAGTATGGGAGCAACTTTCTCATCAAGTTTCAAGACGGTGGACCCAGAGAAGTTTTCTGGAAGGTAACGGCAACAATGCAACCAATTTTGGGGAAAAAACACTTGAATGTGAGTTTGACTTTACATTAAAAATGTCACATGGACAGAAACATAGCATCTTTTATATTTTAATATGTCCAAATTGACGACTACTCACATATCTCACGTGTTTGTGCTTCAATGTCAATTTGTGAAAATAAAAAAGTATAAAACAGTAGTTCTTATGATGTTAGACTGCAACATATTTGTGTTCTAAAGTATTCCAGTGTCTTGTCTCGTCTTGTCTCGTCTTGCCTTAGGGCCGTGCTGTCCTTCCCCTTCACCTGGCTGCCTCTTACAGAAGAGTAAAGAGCATGCAGAGCCTGCTGTCAGCAGGGGCAGACCCTGCAATGAGGTCTGCAAACACTACACTACACTTCACACTAAAGTACCCCGACATACACACTAACACCTAACATCACGCCGATCAATACTACCGTGTTACACAAAGCTGTTTTTCTCGAGGAAAAAGCAACAAAAAAAAAAAAAATACTCAGCAGAAATAAAATGAACTAATTTCAGTTGAGGTAGTATTTTTATTTCCTTCCTGAAACAAAGAACACTGCGTATACAGTAAGAGTGTATTTTCAGTTTTGGTGACTCAACGACTTCCCGTTACAACTGCAAAGTGACATCCAGTACGACGACACGAATGCCACTGGTTCCTTTTACCTCTAAATAAAAGCAGACAGCATCGCACCTGCACCGGTTTCACCGTCTCTACCTCTGTCACAGGGACCAGCTCGGTCGGACCACTCTGCACTTGGTGATGACCAGCTGGCCAAGCATCCTGACTACTCAGGCAAAACTGAGTTCCAAGGTCCGACAGGCAGAGGCCTGTCTACGGCTCCTCTGTGAGCACAGTGTTAACGTCAATGCAGAGGTGAAACTTTTGTCACACAGCCAATCAATGTGTAGCTTGACATTCAAGCTCCACTCGAGTGAAATTTGAGTGAAATAAATAATATATTTATTACGAAAAACATTTTAAAGATGATATATATATATATATATATAATTCCTTTTGAAATGGTACGTTTGTTGTGGTTCCCCCCTAGGTGGAGGAGAAGAGTCACCAGACAGCTCTCCACCTGTCAGTACGCTACACGGCTCCGCCTGCTGTCCATATTCTAGCCAGTTATGGTGCTGATGTTAATGCTGTGGACAGCAGTGGGATGACGCCCCTGCATATGGCTGCTGGGATGCTCCATAAAGACATTATAGCCAGCTTGATAAAGGAGGGTGCAGATATCAACATGGTTCGTGTTCCTCTGTTTTCCCTGATTTTGGTAGTTGGCATTTGCAATATTTTCTACTTTGAAACTTTCACAATAAAACACAAAATACC
The DNA here is from genome assembly GCA_036023655.1 of Nannoperca australis. Classification (NCBI taxonomy): domain Eukaryota; kingdom Metazoa; phylum Chordata; class Actinopteri; order Centrarchiformes; family Percichthyidae; genus Nannoperca; species Nannoperca australis. The sequence continues at coordinate 60,551 of JAVQJD010017427.1, read as the reverse complement.
CTTTAAATATTATTTTGACATGTCATCGCAGAGAATGCACAACTGCAATTAGGCTGATCACAAGTACTGACTGCATACTGTAACACCTGATAAAAGGAAGAAAATACTCCAAAGTGAAACATTTAGACAATTTATCAAAAGTAAGAATACACACTTCATGACATATGTCCAGCCCTCAGACACAAATGAGGGCTTATTTTAGCACCAATGGCATCTAATATAAGAAAATCATCTACAACGTTTCTCTCAATTCAACTGCCAAATTTCTCTTTCAAGGTAGACCAAACTACTACTAAAGGTTGAAAATGCTATTATCACCGGAATATTTTAGATTTTGCTTCTTTTTTTTAACGTCATTTGTGCTTCATTTTCTGTTTCATAGACAATAACTTGCCACAAAACAATCTGATGATCTTAAATTGTTCGTAAATGTTCTTACTACACAAAAGATCTTGGTTGATTCACACACAAAGGTTTGAATTCAATTTCTGTGCATAGAAATTCATAAGTGACACCCAATGACTCCCCTTTGCCCTCACTTAACTGTCCTTTCAGCGATCTTAATCCTGTTAAATTGTGTGAATTAGGTTCTACATCTGTCCATCATTAAATTCAAGTAAATTCTTGACTATTTTCAAGGCGATGAAGCACTCTGGGAACACTCCTCTGCACCTTTCTGCTGTGGCGATAGCTATGAGGACCACTAAAACCCTGGAGGACGACTTTGGCTGCATCTCTGAGCTGCTTGAGCAGGGGGCCATGGCCAACGCAGTAAACAAAGCTGGAATGACGCCTTTACAGGAGGCGTGCAGCATGGGCAACAAGGAGCTGGTGGACCTGCTGCTCAGCTATGGAGCCAATATCAATAAGCTGAGCAGCGCAGGGGAGAACTGTCTGTTCCTGTTCCTGAACCACAGGCCTAATGTCAGGAACAGCTCTCTGCTGGGGAAACTCCTCAGTCTGACCTCCCCGCTCACAGTCTACAACCAGAGTGGCCAGCTGCCCTCCCCCTTGTTGCTACCATGTTTCTTCAAACAGAGAGACCAGCTACTGAAACTCATTCAGCAGCCAAGGAGGCTCCAGGATATTTGCAAGATTGACATTTTTCTACAACATGCCCAAGACAGGAGAAAAGTGTTGAGGAGAATCCTGCCTGAGAAGCTTTATGATTTTGTAGTTAACTACTGGGAGAATTCAAACATTTCCTTTGTGACAAACAGTGAACAGGACTCTTAATAGCTTATCTGATATTGCTCCTATTTAACACGTGTGTGTGTCAATGCTACAGAGAGACCAATTTTATAAGCTCAAACATATGCCAATCAAATAAAATCTATCAAAGCATCTTACCTTCAGGTCTCTGTGCATGATTCCCCTGGAGTGTATGTACTCCACTCCTTCAAGTAGCTTTCTCAGCAGGCGGAATGTGTGTTCGGTATCAATGCATCCATAAGGGCCTGAAAATACAAAAGAATATTACATTTATTTCCCAAAATTGTCTTTTATACCTCAGAACAGATGTGAAATAAATTATCAGCGTGAAACCAATTGAATTAAACGTGTAACATTTGTAGAGGTGAGAAGCTAGCAAACTAAAGTCGTGTGCTTTGAATAAATATAATCTGTAACGGAACAATATAATATCGTAAAGTAATGCAGATGTTAAAACAATTACATCTTGAGGCCTGTTCTTCTTTGGGCTTGGTGTTCCTGTCAGAGATCCAGTCCTTCAGTGAGCGCTCACACAGCTGCATCTGGATGTAGAGCATCAGGTGGAAGTGTACCTGCAGATGCAAAAGAAAACTTAATTTATGTTTACATTTCAAGAATTATGAAAAAATGATGACACTTTTCACTTTTAATAAGATATAAAATTAAATCTTCCTAATCACTTGGCTGGTCCCTAAACGCCTCTTTACCTCTTTAGAAGGTTTTGTTATGCGTTTGTCAGCCCACTGCCGACATTCCCTGTCATTGTTGTTCAGTTCGATGCTGCTCCTGCTGGACTCGTCCTCTGACAGTGCTGAACTGTCCAAACCCATGGCAGGACATTTGGAGCTCTTCACGGGACCTCGCTGTCCCAGGAACACACAGGGGACGTAGTTCTCGGGAATCCGACGCATCGTCTTGGGACACACCACCTGGTCCTTCTCTTGTGTTGGAACTAAAGCTTTGAGGGGCTGCGTCTCTCTTGGGGGTGCTTTGGCACTTGAAGAAGCGTCTATCGGTGCTTGACTGAGGCTTTGAAATATTATCGAGGAGCTGCTGCTGCTGTTAGGGCTCTCACCAAAACTGGGTAATGAAAGAGTCAAGATAGATTAAATAATATGGCTGTTATTGCATCTATATGCCCTAAGATAAATACTGTAGCATAAAGAATGTTTGATTTTTTTCTGCCAATAAAGTACAATAATAATAATACATGTTTAGCAGAAATGTGTATATGTAGCCATGACGGTCAATCACAAAAAAATAAGTTTTCATATAAAATGTGTCCATTAAATTGTGCTATAAGTCAAGTCTGTAATTCATCTAATGTAAAAATAGGTAAAAAGGTAGGTAATAGATAGATAGATAGACCGGGTATAGATAGATAGGTAAAAATATTATGTATCAATAAACCTCATAAATAAGTGTCCATAACAATTAATGTAAGTTAACATTATACATACAGTATATAACCATACATTATTCAGTTAACATCAGATCCTACCTGTCTTGTTGTCCAGGCGATTCCAGTGCAGGCAGGACAGATTCAGGATCTGCAACAGATTGAGAATGTTTTTCACATAAAGCTTGTGTTGAGATAAGAACAGTTATCATTTTATTGTTCACTAAACTCTGTGAATAGTAACTTCACTCATTTCAGCCCAACAAAAGACAGACGTTAGATACTCACATGGGGCGGGCTGAACATGTTCCATCCACGCAGTGTGATAGCCCACAACATTTACATGCTGCAGGCTGGACAACACTTTCACTTCCCTAAGGACCTAGAGCACAACAAATAGTGATATTATTAGTCTATTATATCTCTGCATTTGGGCATAAGAAAGGGACTATTGATAAAACACTTATGGCCCACCTTCATGCAGTCACCCTTTGAGACGTTTTTGATTAGAATTTTCTTCACAGCATAATGCTGTCCATCCAGTTTGTTCATAACCTACAAGACAACATAACACGATTGTGTCCATCAACTCAACTCATCTTCTTCTTTAGAGGAGTATGGTTTTTTTTGTTTTGTTTTTTTAATAGTGTTGACTATAAGGGAGTAAAATACCTTAAAAACATTTCCATATGAACCTTTTCCAAGTCCACATATTTCTTCAAATTCACTAAGATACCGAGATGTCTGCGCTTGAAACAGTCCTTCCTTGGGTCTGTGGGAAGCCAAAAACAAAGATCTCTTACACGAAACTACAGGAATATTGCTTTGAAGCGACTCAACATTATTAACTACTCAGCCTACCTTACAGCAGGGTTGTGTGTGTTTGTACCGAGACACTGTCCCTGAAAAATGAGATAAGGACAGTAACCACAGTGTCGATAACAATTGATAAAAACACTAGTAAGTACTACTCCGTTTACAAAACTCTAAACTGAGTTTACAGCTCTGATCAATACTTAATACTTAATTTACATAATTTGTTAAAACAATTCAATTTGTCCGGGCATCAAAACCAACAACACACTGCCTATTACAGACACCTAGTGGACATGCTGTTGATTTGTCCAGTTACCTGTGGGTACAGCGAGTAGCTGGCAGCATGAAGCAGCTCAGTGAAGGCCCGGTTGTGCTGGAGTCTGACGGTGCTGAACTCATCACTTATGGCCAAAGGTGAGAGGAGGTTCATGGCAGCTAAACGCTGGCCAATGACTATCAGAGGGACAGCAACATAATGAATTTGGAATGAATAACAAACAATAATAATAACATATAATAATGTAACAACAATAATAATAAAATACTTCCCATAATGACAGAATGCTAAAAATGTATTTACAATGTTTTAAACAACATCTCGGTACATACCTTTAAACAGCATACGTGAGCATGCTGGATTGCTCTCATAGACGAAGCACAGGTGCTCCAGTAGAGACCCCAAGAGAAGGTGGTTGGGGATCGCTGAGGCAAACTCTTGGATGGACGGGTAGTGTTTACCAGCCATCAACACCTCGTGGTTATTATCTGCGTCGGAAGCTGAGCATACGAAATACAAATGAAAAATGAGAGTAGAAGAAGCTGAAAGAACTCCCTGTTTTGGCATTATCATTAACAATGAAACCTCCCTTTAAAAGGCTCAAAACAGTTTAGATTATATATGACTATTTTTTACTTCTGTCTAATTATTGTCTTACCTTCTGCAATAACTTTTGCTATCATTTCAACAATGTTTTTGTCTCCTAGGTCCATTTTTCTTTGTAAAAAGACGTTTGGTCACAGAGCAGTACAAACGATTATCCAGTTCACCTCCAAGGCAAAATATTAGCTCATCTGGTTTATACATAAGGGGTGTGCACAGTAGTAATGCTTATCTGCCCGTTCCAGCGGACACCGGCCTCCTCCACCTACTCTCGTCTCTATAAACACATGACAAGACCACATGACCAAGCTGAGACACTTGGTCGCTGTGCCAGAATGGGAAGGAAGGGCTGTTTCTTCTCATTTCATCATACTACAGGATGTGTGGGGTGGCAAGTCTGGATTTGTTTTAAAGCAGAAATTCATTGCTGGACTAAGATTTGACTTGAACGTAAGTCCCGATGATGTCACTAGACCCATGCAAATGTACTTGTCAACTGCTGCCTGTGAAAACAGCTGTATAATGTCTTTCTGTGACTCCGGAGGGAGATAATAACCCTGATGATGTCACCGGGGTAATCTTGAGTTTGGCTTGAGGTTTCAAACATTAGAAATAAAGCCTGTGTTATAAACTGGGGGCGTGTAGCTATAGGCTGCATTTAACAGGCAGGGAGGGTCTAATGAAAGAGGCTTTTAAGTTGTATTATGGGAAATGTAGGATCCACCGATTTTGAATACTAGGAACATCCTAGTAGTAGGGATATCCCAGCATCTGTTGCTTCAACTGTGAGCATCTTGCACAAGTCCTCCTACTTTGTAAATGTGCAATATCAAGGGAACAACCCTTTATGCCTGTTGATAAGGCTGTATAGAAAGACATAGTACAATACCCATAAGACATCCTTTTAATATTGATTTATAGCACTGTATATATCAGTATACTATTGTATGCATTTCAGTTTATAAATGGGGAAATAAAACATGTCAGCTTGTTGTTGATAACATTAGACTGCATCAGTTCTTGTTGGGAAAGAGTGTAATGATGAGCACTAAACTATTATTATGAAGACTATTTTATTAAAACAGGATTACACTAAACTCTACAAGTGCAAAAAATATGGTCCAACAATGACTGTGCTAGAAGATAAATATAATATAAATATAAATGTGAAACAACTGAAATCAAATGTGGCCATATTTTCCTGTGCAAAGATTCTGAATTAGGGACTACTGGTGGACGTTGGGTCATTAAAATCTCATAAATGCAATCTGGCTACTTCTCAAACCCCATAACAGGAATGAAATGTATCTTGCACAGGTGTGGACAGAAATAATGGGAATGAGCTTTGGTAGAAGTTGGTAACGTTTTGTTATGAAGCCATTTATGTAGCCGATATTCTGTACCTCGCACCTCTCCAAACTACAAGAACTATAGTTAACCATACATTTTTCAAAGCTGAAGTTATGGCAGTGTGGGCTCAACCCCACAGCAGGAGGAGAGGAGGGGGGGCTCAGAGGCACGGTGTTGTTCACACGGCCTAGCCTACAAGCCCTTAACTATGCTAACCCTGCCAGTTTAAAAGGGTGAGACAGCCACACCGTAAGACACCCAGCGTCGGTTTCATTCATCACTGTTTATTTAATAAGGTTGAGTGAAACGGTAGCGTGTGTAAGCACGCGAAGAAAAGCTGCTTTCTCGCTTACTGTCAAACTGGACCTCGTCGTCCTCTTCACTCGCCAAACTTAACAGGCTAACGTTGCTCTGGTGCCTCCTCATGGAGTGACTGTTGCTGCGGACCAAAAGGTCGCTGCTGTTTCTAGGACCTTCTTCCGGCCGCAGGAGCCCGTTGCTGGATGTTGAACTGTACATTGATCTGTACAGTTTGTGGAGAATAATGACTTGACAAAACAAAAGTAGTTATTTTTAAACGCCGCCCTGTTCACAGCGGCTACCTCATATCTGCAGAAAGATCCGTCAAATTGCTCGTTAAATCATGGCTTTCTGTCTGTTCTTAACGTTTGAATCTAACGGATTTTCGTCTCAAAAGTCCCATATGGACAGCCTGTCAAGTCTGTAAACGGACATTATTCAACAGCAGGAGTAGCAGTAGAGGGACCGTCTGACAATGTACGTGCATGACATTCAACAAGCTCAATTAATGCATAACATTTAAATTAAAGAAACAGCGTAAATACAATATAAGTGAAGTATTGGGATATTAATATAACTGTATAGCCTCAAACCACTGAGAATGAACCTGCAACAAAAAAGATTGATTCATTTTTTATAAAATGAGGGAATTGCACACGCGCCCTAACGTCGCAGTTTCCGGTGATGAAATGCTATAAAGTTAGAGGCAACAGTTTTATATAATACACCTTTATGTATAGCACTATCATTTATTTGACTTTGTTCCCGCTGTTATAATTTATGTTTGTTTTGTGAGGCTGCTGTTCTAAACACTGAAATGTTTACATTAGTGCTTTTAATAGTCAAGCTGCGCAGGTTTGCGCACTTGTGACGTTCGCGAACAATATGCACAGTCCGCGCGGTTCAGCTTCACTTTTATGTTTACTTGGTGTCGTGAAACGGTTGCACTGACATTTTATCACTACCGGTTAGTTAAAACAAACCAGCTACATTTGACAATGGCGACTAATTAGTGGCTGCCTCTTCCTTTCACTGTTTCTGATAGAGTCACAGGGTACACTCCCTGCTGAGGCTTTTCACTCTGTAAAGATGTCTGATGCTTGGTAAGTCAGCTACCACAGTAATCTTGATTTAACTTCTCTGCAGATTGTTTATTACACCATGCAAATCTATGTATGTGTGAACCTGGACCTCAATTCCCTGTTAAATGTGCAAGTGCATATATATTAAGCATGCTTACATTGAAAGGAACACACTTTCTTACTAGAACAACAGAGGCAGTCTACAGTATAGTATAAAGTATAGTTTTATTCCCATAATTCTCATGTTTTCATCACAGATGAGAGAACAGGTCTAACTTATAACATAACTTAAAATATCTTAGATTTTTGTTGTTGTTGTTGCTGCAAAGTATATTCAGCAAAAGGTAAATGTCATTATCACTGAGTCCTGGTTTTCTTCTCAGCAGCTCTGAACCTGCCGGAGCCATCAAAGCTATTGACAAGCACTCAGTGCATCAGATCTGCTCAGGGCAGGTGGTGCTGACTTTGGCCACTGCTGTCAAAGAGCTGGTGGAAAACAGCATAGATGCAGGGGCCACCAACATTGGTAAGTATTGATGCACATAGTATTGCACATTCTTTTATCTGTTTTTTTAAAAAGCTGACACAATGAAAATGAGCTTGCTGTGATAGCTTGTCATTGTTGTGTTCCGTATCACTTCATTGCACGTTCCAGATGTCAGGCTGAGGGAGTGTGGAGCTGAACTAGTGGAAGTGTCAGACAATGGCAAAGGAGTAGAAGAGGCCAACTTTGAAGGACTGAGTAAGTGTCAGCTTTGACCCTGTTAGTCAAATTCTGCCTGATCTTTTTGGTTAAGTGAAATTTAACTTCCATCTGTTCCGCAGCACTGAAGCATCACACGTCAAAGCTAAGGGATTTCTCTGATCTCATCCATGTTGAAACGTTTGGCTTCAGAGGTGAAGCCCTGAGCTCTTTATGTGCTCTCAGGTAAAACACAACAGACACATGAAATTAGCACGTAAGCCTTTATTACTTGTCGCCTCATAAGCTAAAGTATCCCCTCCCCCCTCCAGTAACCTGAGTGTGGTGACATGCCATGAGTCCAGCCAGGTGGGGACCAAGCTGGTGTTTGACCACAAAGGCCACCTAGTGCAGCAGTCACCCCATCCCCGGCAGCAAGGCTCCACAGTCAGCTTGCAGCAGCTCTTCTACACCCTGCCTGTTCGACACAAGGAGTTCCAACGCAATATTAAGAAGGTCAGTCATTAAAGAATCAATTTTATTTTTCTGCACATTTTAGTCTACTATGTGACTACAAATCACTAACATTTAACTCCTTATTGTTTTTAAAGACAATACAATTTGTTTGGTTTAACTGTTTTTATTCTAGCAGCCATTGGTTTCCGTTCATGTTGTCTTGCAATGATTTTACACTTGCTTGAGAGCCATAACACTTTTTTGTCAAAGTTACTTTATCATAGAAACAACCAAATTCACATTGTAATTTTGACAATGCCCAGGAACATTGACACATTTAACCAAAAATAAATAATTTAAAGGAATCTGAAGTAAAGCATAAAACTTGTATTGCCTTGTAATTGTCATTTTTCATTTAGTATCTTTGAATGTATTAGTTTACAGCCAGTCAGTGGTTAATTAAATCACATTTAATTGTTCTGTATTTTCAGGAGTATGCCAAAATGATACATGTGCTGCAGTCCTACTGCGTCATCTCTACAGGAGTGCGTATTACCTGCTCTAACCAAAATGGGCAGGGAAAGCGCAGCACAGTCCTCAGCACCAGTGGCAGCCAGAGTATGAGAGACAACATAGGGGCCATATATGGACCAAAACAGGTTGGAATATTGGTTTCACACTTTTCTTGACTATACTGTTAATTTATAGCAGTCTGACCATATCACTGCTGTGGGATGGCAGCCTCAATTTTCCCAGATGCTGCTGGAACTAACTAATGAGTTCAATTGGCATTTAAGGCAAAATCCAAGAGTTGAAGAAACGTGGAACTGTGTAATTTTTCCATTTAAGTAGAAATGCACAAATTGTTTTGTCAAATTGCCTAATTTGATTAACTAAATATTTAATTTCAATGTCTGCTGTGTATTCTCCAGCTACAGAGTCTTCTGCCTTTTCTGCAAGTGTCTCCTACAGAAAATGTTATTGAAGAATATGGACTCAAAGATGCAGATCTACCCAAACAGCTGTTTTTGTGAGTGACACCATAGCATGTGAGTCCATCCTAAAACAAAGCAGTTAAAACAATCTAATCTAAAATCTCTGTTTTGGCAGCATCACAGGGTTTGTGTCACGAGGAGACCATGGTGTTGGGCGAAGTGCCACAGACAGGCAGTTCTTTTTCATTAACAACCGGCCGTGTGATCCCCTTAAGGTAATTAATTGAAGTCTCCCTATTTAACATTTATAAGCAGCACACAAGGATTTAATAATGACTTATAACATGCCTTATAACACACTATAAAGTTATAACTTCTTCTGTGAAGATATACTTTATATTATTACAGCTGGGTTTCATTATTTGTTTTGACCAGCACCCACTTGGGTGCCCACAGGAGGAGTAATAATTGTTGACGAAATAAATGAATAGACACTAATATCTGCTTACAACTACGGTGGTATGGTGTGTTTTTTAGTCATAACATTTAGCCTAATCTCTAGTTATTCCCAATTTGCAGGTGACCAAACTTGTAAATGAAGTGTATCACATGTACAACAGACATCAATATCCATTTGTTGCCCTGAACATAGCTGTTGCATCTGGTAAGAAAACTGCTGATCTGAAGATTACATCTATAAACTCACACTGCTGACTTGATGTACTACATGAACATTCTTGTGTTATTTCAGATTGTGTGGATGTGAACGTAACGCCAGACAAACGGCAGATTTTTCTTCAGGAGGAGAAACTCTTGCTGGCTATTCTGAAAACCTCTCTCATCAACATGTATGAGGCTGGAGTGAATAAGATCAGCTTGAACTACACGCCCATACCCAGCACCAGTAAGAGCAGATCATAAGATGTATATATTTATATTATGATAGAGTAATATCAATGAGAAAGTTTTAGGAATAATCCTATGTTTCCATTTCAGTGCTTTTATTTTTACTGTTTGTCTCTTGTCTATAGATACAATGTCTGCATCCAACATATGTCAGGTTGTCCCGTCTAATGAGAGCATGCCAGAACCTGAGGAGGACATGGAGCCAGTGACTCGGAGCCCAAAGTCGTCCCTAAACCTAGCCGGCCTAAAAGCAGCTTTTTCAAGTCATCACAGCTCCAGTTCTGGGAACAAGTCAAGTACGGCAAAGGCTGCCAACTGTGGCCCAACACAAAAAACACTGCAGTCTTTTTTTAAGGGCAATGTCAAACCTCCTACCTGCAGTCCAAGTGTAACATCTCCACTGAAACCCACAAGAGACCTAGCTAAATGCTCCTCAGTGGGAAAGTCGGTGCTAGATGGGTTCAGGTACGGAAAGACGTTATGCAGTGATACAGACTCTGAAAAAGACGGTGCTGTGTCCAGTGGCTTGGCAACAGCAGATGGTCAGTGTTCTGGCCTAGAGGTCAGTTCTCCTGATCCGGCTGCTGACACACCTTGTGTAAAAATGGAACCATTCGCAGAAGTGTCGGACAATAGTCACACGTTTCCAGAAGACACAGAGTTACGGACTGAGCCATACATTTACAACCAGGACTGTACTATGAGCCCAGATGCCAAGAAGGCCAGGAAAGAGAAACCACATTTCCCTACAGAACACAAAAACATTTTTTCAAACTGTTCTGAGAAGTCCTCCTCGACGGTGGATGCAGCAGTCTGCCTACAGAGGAGGACAGTGCCTCTCCAGTTCTCTTTACAAGAGCTGAAAGGGAAGGTGAAGAAGCTGCAGGACCACCGGAAACAGAGGGCAAGTGAGGATCTGCGCTTCCGACGCTTCAGGGCTAAGATCAACCCTGGAGAAAACCAAAGTGCAGAGGAAGAGCTGAAGAAAGAGATCAGGTAGGATTTTACTCCTCTAACTACCGTTGACCGAACTTGCCAGTATCGTGTTATTTCCACAACAGTAAAAGACCTATTCTCTCATCTCTATAGTAAAGACATGTTCAAACTGATGGAGATCATCGGTCAGTTTAACCTGGGCTTCATTATCACCAAACTCAACTCGGACATCTTCATGATTGACCAGCACGCCACAGATGAGAAATACAACTTTGAGATGTTGCAGCAGCACACTGCGCTCCAAGGACAGAAACTCATAGTGTAAGAATTTAAATCCTTTCATACATTTTGCCTTGTTAATGTAGAATGACCTTTTTACTAGTCAGTGATTTTTGTTTCTCCCTTTATGTTTGTAGCCCTCAGAAGCTTCACCTCACTGCTGTCAGTGAAAATGTACTCATCGAGAACATTGAGATTTTCCGAAAGAATGGCTTTGAATTTCTTGTTGATGAGGAGGGTATGAACATTTAACCGTCAAATACGAGTTGATTTTATCTCAAGCTAAAAACAGTTGTTTCCCAGTTTGATGATTTCAAAGACTAAACCACGACATTTCTTTTATTGTGGCTGCAGCTCAGGTGATGGAGAGGATTAAGCTGGTGTCTCTGCCCACCAGTAAAAACTGGACATTTGGCCCAGCGGACATCGAAGAGCTGATCTTCATGTTGAGTGACAGCCCGGGGGTCATGTGTCGACCATCCCGCGTCAGGCAGATGTTTGCCTCCAGAGCCTGTCGTAAATCTGTGAGTTAATGCTGATAATAAACAGACACTTTGAAATATTTTCAGATATTATTTTCCCATTTTGGTCATTAGTGGTTATAGCGCTACACAAATGTTGTTCTATGTTTAGTCCATTTACACCCAATTACTTACTTCACATTACTATAAAATATTTTTGAAAAGCATAACATAAATCATTTTTGTCTTTTGTCTGAATTTCCAGTAGCCAATTATTTCCCTTTAATCCCTTGCACTATGAAAATAAATTGTAAACATCATATGTATTTTCATCAGTTATATTATTGTGAGCACCGACCTGAATGAATTTAATGAATAATTAAATTGCCATTGCAATAATATTATTAATTTGAATGAAAAAAGTAGACGTGTACATATCTCAAGAAACAATTACAAAGTTATCGTAATACTGTGCTGAATTAGTGGAAACAAATGGCTGCATGGAAGATCAAATAGTAAAAACCCAGAAATATATAACTTAAAGTTTTTGTTTGATAGTAATGTAAGGTGTTTGTGAATTGTAGTATTCTAAACTGTGATATCCTACAATAAGACCACTTCTTATTCAGTTTTATTATAAACTAATTGAATTGATTGAAGAACTTGCTTCCTGGCACATTTCTGTTGTTTTACTCGTGTCCATCTTCAGGTGATGATCGGCACTGCTCTGAGTGTCAGCGAGATGAAGAAGCTCCTTGTTCACATGGGGGAAATTGAGCATCCATGGAACTGCCCTCACGGCAGGCCCACCATGAGACACCTCGCCAACCTGGACATGATATCACAAGACTGACCATGTCAAGGAAGGAACTGTTGAAGAGCCTTAACTTTACATTGGCTTAATATAACTGTAGTGTGTTTTCATTCCTGTTTATTTCTGTTAAACATCACTGTTGCTGATGCACCAATAGTGCAAATCATAGATGCTGTATATTTGTATGGTTTGAAAAATTGCTATTGACTGTTTAGTGTGTTATGTGTTATATGTTCTGATTTTATTAATATTTTGCAACGCAAAATAACATATATTTTTTATATTTTACCACCTTATTAATAGGTGAAATAAACACGATATTACAACACGTGTTGCCACGTCCTGTTATCTGTACTTTTAAATCACTAGTAGTACTGGATGTTCACTGTTATCCACTTTTTGACTGATAAAGGTTGCCGTAGTTGTACGCGTCCTTTGCCGTTACCATGGAGAGGATCCAAGCTTGCGCGAGCGATACACGAACGGCGCAAAATAACACGGGAAAGTAAAGAGGGAAAGTAAAAAAGGAAACAACGATTAAAAAACGATAAACAGGAAAAGAGGAAACGCGGGGATACGCAAGGCTACCCCAGACTGCGGAAGGAAAAGAAAAAAAGAAAGTGAGTGCTTCTCTGCTAGTTTAAAGATGAATTCAGTGGATGTGGAACAGAAACAAACCAACCCCCATGGCCGTCAAGTCAGCGATGAGCAGCCCGAGAATGATGACACTTATGAACTATCCGCACCTTTTAACTTAGTTGTCCAGAGGTAAATCACTTATAACATGAATTACTTTTAGAGAATGAATTTCCAAGGGTCTGTGGCAGTGACTGGCTGTAGCTGAGGTGTAAATGTCGGTGTCTCATTGATAGACATGCCGGGGAAACCTTTGAAGGCCAGTTTCATGGAGAAGGAGTTGCTTGTTTTGAAGAAGGACATATGTTCAAGGTAGAGTTGCAGAACCGCGGGGAAAGTCATTCTTTTAATTTTACATTGCAGTAAATGTAACTTTATGAATACTTCAGCCTATTGTAGAATATTTAGTTCTACTGCCCGTTAACTTAAACGCTTTTTTATTTCCATGGGCAATCATTTGTTTTTGGAATTATTTGAAAGAATAAAATTGTATTTCTAACACATTTCTTTAAATGTAATCCGTTGTCATGCTCTTGTATAGTGAAAATACAGATATACATGTTGACACGACTTAAAATACATTCTCAAATATATTCAGAACTTTCACCAGAAATGTATTTACATGTCTTTTGCTCCAATTTCCATAAGAAAAAAATAAACTGCTTTATTTTTCTGAAGGGGATGTTTTCCAGGGGACTTATGGATGGATGTGGTGTCTTCACACGGCCAGGCGGATTGAAATATGAGGTAGGGTACAACAATGAAATATTACAAAACTAATGAACTTAAATGCCATTTAGAGTTTCTTAAGCAAAATTGATTTACAATAACTCAAAATTACAGAATAACTTCAAAACACGCATTCTGCATACTTACAAAATAAAATAAAAGAGTACGGTAAAATGATATAGAATATGATCAAATAAGGAGTTTGACAGGGGTAATGATTTCTCTCAACAAAATGTTGAAGTGAATTTCTAATCCCAAAGGGAGAATTTGTGTGCAACATACCCATGGGCCAGGGCACCTACACCTGGCCAGATGGCAGCTCCTATAATGGGGAAGTGTGGAATGGTATACGACATGGGACTGGAACCTACAAATGTACAAAAAACAACGTGTCATACGAAGGGCAGTGGGATCAGGGCAAAAGGCACGGAAAGGTATGATCCAGCAATTTGTATCGACTATGGTCTTTTTTAAGATTTCTTTTTTTAATTGGTTGTCTTTGTGTTAGGGTGTGGTGCATTATAACCAGGATAAGACCTCTTGGTACAAAGGAGATTGGGTGAAGAACAACAGAGAGGGATGGGGAGTGAGATGGTATGTATGGAGTACGTGACCTAATCTGTAGCCTGAGTTGCATTTAGACTGTGTAAAGGTGACATCGGTTTCTTAACAGCTACCCGTCTGGTAACATTTACTCTGGTGAGTGGAAGAACAACCTGAGACACGGAGAGGGCACGATGAAGTGGCTAAAACTAGGACAGCAGTATGTTGGTATGTGGCAGAATGGAGTCCAGGTATGAAAGCACACCATTCACATATAAGTTATCCTGTAGTATTGTCTTAGACCTCTACTAGAATGTTGTCAACATATTAATGTGTTAATACTAAAATACACTGTGCAGCAGAGTCCAAGTGTCACCGTTTGTTTAGTATGTCAGACACTTAATTTCTGGACAATAGCTTTTTAAAAGGTAAACCTGATTTATATTGTTGTTGTGAATCACATGAGCTCTCTCCTCTGTCAGCACGGACGAGGCACACACGTCTGGATCCTGAAGCAAGTGAATAGGTCCCAGTATTCCCAGAGCAATCAGTACACAGGGGACTTCAATCACGGTCAGAGACACGGACAGGGAGCCTTTTACTACGCCGGTGGTGCTATCTATGAAGGAGAATGGAAGAACGATAAAAAGCATGGAAAGGTTAATCAATGATAGTATTGGCACTCACAGTTGATACGCGCATGTCCCCAAATTCAGCAAAAACCAGAGTGAAAAAGATTGGAGGATCCTTGCTTGAAAGTAGCAAATATTTTCGAATCCCATTATAAATGGCAAAAGATGAACTACAGAGCAGCTGTGATCAAGCATCCAGAAATAAAACCCATTTAAAACTCAGTGCTCTTCCTCAGGCCTAATTGAGGTGCAGTGCAGCAGTGAACTGCAAATAAAGTCTTTGCACCCATTTCATGTAGATAAACTCTTTCCATTTGTTTATGTGCATCCAGCATCAAGATGAAAGCTTCTAGTATTTCTTACTTTGGATTTTTCTGTGGGCAACTTTTTGACTCACTCAAATGCATTCACCCACTTATGACACACACGTATGCAAGGAACTCTTAAAGTAACTGTACTGTGTGGTTCACAGGGAAAATTCACTTTTAAGGATGGGCGTGTTTTTGAAGGAGAGTTTGTGAATGATCAGATGATGACACACAACCTGAGTGTAAACAGAGCTCCCACTTCTCTGTGTGGTAAGCAGCTACAGCGCATTAGCTTCTCATTCAAAATGCTCAGCCTGCCATCAAGGAAATAATTAAGTGTTAGAGTCCTCAGTTACAGTAGCTTACAATTTTGTACCCTGTTACAGATGCATTACCTCTGTCAGGCAGTTATACATCTATCTTAGGACCTGACATGGCTCTGAACATTGAACGTCTTCTGGATAAAATCCCTGGGAGAAATCGTGGCGCTGAGCGTAAACAGGTCAAGTTCTGCTTCACACACTGTAAAACTGTCAACTTGTGATCCTTTTCCCACGTCTTTGTTTTCACCCCGTTCCTGCCCTGATGTTCTGATTTGTGTGCAACAGGTGGAGTTTGTGGTGCTGAGGCAAGACACAGAGCTGAGGTCTATCTATAGTTTCTACAGCAGACTTGGACATGCCCCCTCCCCAGACATCTTCCGGCTGTCCCACCTGCAGCTGTGGTGCCTCCTCAAAGACTGTAACATCCACCGTCACGACTTCACTCTGATACAGATGGACCGCTTAATCAGAGGTGAGGAGGGCTTGCACTCGGAATCTCTTCTACATATTTTATCATATGTACTCGTTTACAGGACTGGACATTGATAGCTTCATACTTATGTACGTTTGGAGGCTTGGACACTGTGCTTAATGTTTTTGTTCTGTGTGTGTCTCAGAGGATGCCACTTCAGCAGAGATCCACTCTCCTTTCACGCCCATGCTTCTTCGTACGTTCCTCAGCTGTCTAGTGGTTGTGGCCCACCACATCTATCACAAGGACATGGTGTAAGGAATGACTCCTGACAGATCTCCACCAGTAGATAAAACACTTGGAGCTCTTAATTGTGATCTTTTAGGTATCTAAACAGTTGAGCTAGCAGGCTAGCGCCATGGTTCTGGGGATGGCAATATCAGTCAGCGAGTCAGTCAGCCACTTTAGTTCAGACTGAAGTATCTAAACAACACTTGTTATAAAATCGTTTAGTACATTCATGGTCCCCCGAGGATGAATCATAATGATTTTTTAAATCCCGGCTTCCCGTCTGGCAACATTATCATCGTATTAACATTTCTTGGTTTACGACGAAATACTGTTTAGTTTAGTGCTAAGCTAAACTAACAGTTTAGTGCTACTTTTAGCATGCTAACACCCTAAACTAAGTTGATGAACATTGTAAACATTTGGATGAACTGACTCTTTAAGACTGCCAAACATCACTTCTCTTTTCACAGGTCACAAACACACCTTCTGGCTGCCTGCTTTTCCAAACTGATGACAGACGACATACTTCCTAATGCTAAGAATGTGAAAGGTGCTCATGATCTGCACACACACATATTAGATGACAAACTCATTTAATACAGCATAAGAAGCCTCAAATGGGAAAATCAGGATAGCAAAACAATTTCTTTAACAAGACTGTGTGCAAAACGGCTAAAAACATAGCATAATAGTGAAGAAGAAAAAAGAATCAGTGCAGATGTTTCCGTCTATCAAAGCATTATCAGTTTGCAGGTTTCTTGCTTGTGTAGTGTTTTTGCATGTTTTGTCCGAGGCGATACTCATACAGAAACTTATTCGACACTCGTGCTTATCTCTACATGATGCAGTGATAGCTGTGCTCGATAACTATGTTAGCTGTGTTGATCCAGGCTTCCTGTTTAGGCAGTCAGACTGTGCAGTGGTGGCTGTGAACTACTTAAAGCAGTGCTGGGAAATCTATCAGGCTTACGGCAACGCCAATGCAGCTCCCAGAGATGACCAGACCGTGACGTGCCGACAGCTGCTGTGGATGTTCAAGGTGCAACATAGAAGATTGCCATGCACATTAACTGCTTCTTATTCATTTCCCCACTTAACATAAGAAACTGTGCACAGATGCACTGTCTGTTGCGTGTTACTATAGTGAAACCACAGACCTGCCCAGTTTTGAATGACTTGATGAAAGAATTAAATCTACATTATATGTTTGGAAAGAATACAACAAACCTTTACCGACTTTCAGATTGCATCAAAGTGGTTCATTTTGTATGGAAGACGTGCTTTTATGCCATCAGATACATTTACCTCTTAGCTACACAGATGTTTCTCACCAAGAACCAACATATCATAAAAACACACTCAGTCCACCAATTTAAAACAAATGTGTCAAACACATATATAACATGTATAATTCCCAACATGTTTAAGACATTGTGTTAATTGGTTTATTGTAACACCTGCCAGGAACTTCATCTGCTGGACAATAACCTGACCGCAGCAAGGTTACTGAAGATCATCACAGCAGAGCGCCCTGACCCCAGCAGCCTGTCCTCCTGTGTGGATCTGGAGGTCTGTCTGTAGTGTTTAGGCGAGTCGACTCAATCGTTGTTTTTAAGTGCCCATTGAAACACTAGCATTCGTCTACTTTTTTATCTACCAATTTTGTTGTTGTCCCACTCTTTCTGCTATAGATCACATTTCTGGAGTTTATCGAGGTCCTTCTGAAATCTGCTCAGGTAAAGTGTCAGCCGGTTTCTGAAGGCCAGGAGGAGGGCCGGTCACTGTCCAGCCCAGATGCTGAGCCCAGGAGGGATCTGCTGGAGGTGGAGGCCAGTGAGAAAATCGTGCAGACTACAAACAGCCCTTCCCATTCGGTCAGATCCTTTCTTAAGCCTCTCATGACCTCTGAACCCCTTATGTAAAGAGTCTAGTTGTTGCAGCATAGTGTGACTTGTATTCTTATACTATAAGGTAAAGCTAGGGATTCGTGATTCTGCACAAGAAAACAAAGCACAAGAGTGACTTTTTACAGTTTTTTCTTTCACCCAGGTGGCAGCTCTAGTGAATTCCCCCACCCCTCCTGAAATCTCCAGCCCCAAGTCAGAGGAGGTTGGTCGCCATAAGCAATGTTTTTTGTTAATGCTGATCCAGAAATGGATGAGTGGGGCTACACCTGCGCAATTCAATTACAGCCAACATGAGTTATGAGCATCTGTTTGAGAAATCACACATCCATCTTTATGTAGAACCATATTTCAGTATTTTTACATACCTGCTTGATATTAATGAAATATGCTGAGTCTGGCAATATGACTTAGATGAAATGTGAATAACATAAATTGGTATTTACATCTGATCACAGACAGGGAAGTCAAGTGACACAGCAGAATTATCCACTGCTCAGGATGTGGAGAGACAAAACATCAAATCTGGATGTGATGGAAAAGGCGCGAAAACCAGAATAGAGGATAAAGGCGGCGAACCGGAGCTTTGCATCCAGACGATGCATCAATTCTTCAACCACCTTCTCTTCCCGGCTTTTGAACACAAGCAGTTAATATCCAGAAACATAAAGGAAAAGAAACTCCGCCAGGAGGCCCAGAGAGGCGTCGCTGCAGATCCAGGTAGTTCGTTTATAACAACTCCCAGCTAAGATGTATTTATTTTGTTGCCTCGACTGACATATGTGACATTATAGTGTGTGTAGTCAGTTTATATGTAGTGTGAGATTTAATCAGGTACAACAGTAGTGTTGTTTCCACCTTAGGACAACATTTAACCATAGAGAGAAAAGTAAGAAATTATTTCTTTTCCGTATAGCATTGTGGGTTGACATGAGAGCTTAGGTTTAATGTTATTGTGGGAGCTGACCGTGAGTTTGACACTCAAGCCGGTTTCATGAGTTGATTTGTATCTGAAGAAAAATTGCATAACCATAAGCAACATCAATTAAAGTTGTCACGACTGGGCCACATCGCTTATCGTTTTCTGAAAAATTATCTGTTGATGGTCATATTGACAAACCAGCAACAGTACCCATTTCACTTTCAATATCGAGATCTGTAGAATATCAGACGTGGGGAAAAATCTTTTTAAACTCCCCAGTTACGATTGAGCACAGGCCTCTTAAAATCGAAATAAAATGTATCATGAAATGAAACCTATTATTGATGGCCATTATCCAAGGCAAACTTGCCGTAGACACGGCTCAGGTCCTACGGTTTGCATTGAGAATTCAAGCCATCCTTCATACAACGTACTACATACACACAACCACCAGATGGCATCTAACACTTGTTGTTACACTGTACCATAGACATGCGTTGTGCTGTATTGTATTACAGGTCGAACAGGCATTAGGAGGCTGGAGAATGACACAAGATGATAAAGATGCAGCAATGTGGGCCGCAGAGCAACCTGAGTGATGGATGACGCCAACTATCCACACAGTCCAAAAACAAAAAGGCCTAGAGCCTTCAAATACAATGAGTAATAAAAAGCATTGAGTGCTTTCCTGATTTGTGCTTGAATCAAATGAAGAGAACTGGCCATTGCCTTGTTGTAACTATACATTTAATTAAACATCTTGTAAGGCAAAACATTTTTTTCATTTTTAGAAAAAAATAAAAATCAGAACCACTTAATCTTTAAAACAAATATGTACCTAACAAAAGAAAATATTTTAAAAAGATCTCTTTTCTACACATTAGAGGGGAGGGGTGAAGACCATAAGGTCACTTGGACAGACAGACTGGCGTATCCGGTCCTTCAGGTCCGGGGTGAAGAGAAGCATGGCAGACTCAGCTGTCTGGGCCTGAAAGACGCACAGACAAGTACAGTGAGAACATTCAGCAATGATAAGGTGGCAATAAAGAAATAAAAGCAATAGTTAAGCCTAGTTAATCATTCAATGTGGATTTTAAAAAAGTCAATATTTGGAAGTAAAGAAATAAAAAGAAAAGGGGAAGACTTTGACCTGTGGTGACTGAAGAGTTAAAACCGAAGACACCGCTGGAAGTGCTGTGGCGAGAGTGAAATGTGGGCATAACCATAAGTAAAGACAGTTTGTAACATCAGTTTAAAAAAATTACTTTCAGAAGAAAGCTTAGTGTGGTTACTCTTTTGTCTAAACATCGCAGCATGCAGATCTGATGTTGTTGATTGACAATTTATTTAAAAAGAGGAAAACAACATTAGTAGCATTAACTACTACAACTCAAATTCATTCTGCTCATTTCAAGTAAAATGTTAATGTAGAAATCCTGCTGCTCTAGTACCAGTTAGTGTTGCTAAGGTAGGGAACCCAGGTGAACAGTGAGCATGCACAGTACCTATGGGCACCAATCATACCTGATTCTTGCTGAGTAAGCAGGTCCTCAGATTGACCTCCGGGGCTCTCCATTTCTACATCCACTGCCATGGGTGAGAGTGCCTCTATCGCAACCGTTTCCCTCGGTGACAAGCTGAATCTCTGTAAAGGCTGGAGGTAACGCTCAAAGTCCAGCCCAGGAATTTCCTGAAATTATGAGGATAATCACTAGTTTGTTGTATAAACAGAGAAAACAGTTTGGATCATGGATTTTAATAATTGGCATCCTATAAGGCTGACAAACGAAAATGCGTTTACCTCAGCAACTGAGCTGTCTGGTGTAGGACACACGGACTCCTGGGCACCCAAAGGGCTCTGCACAGCTGGAGGGAAGGAGATGGGAGCCTGGCTGGGAGTTACACAGGGTGACAACGTGAAACTCAGACACGATGAGGGGTCGGGGGCCTGGGAGACTGGAAGAGGTGTTTTGCATGGAGAGCGGGAAAGTCTTGAAGAGAGAGGGAGGTCACCATCGACAGCTGGTTCGTCTCGATCCTCAACTACAGAAATGGATGGAGGTGAACGTACAGGTGGGGGGGGTGCGCTCAATTCAGGGTCCTTTCTGTTCTGGGAGGACTCAGACTTTGGTGCTGGGGTTTGGCTGAGACGGAAATGGGCAGGTGTGTGGACGGGCGGAGCGGGAGAGGCTGCAGTGTGAACGGGGGTCTGCGCCAGTGCAAGGGATCGTCGCGTGACTCTTCTAGGGGAGAGATATTTGGAGCAGGGAGAGGCCTGAGGAAGCACAGCAGCACTAAGGCGGCTGGATCTCCTCACTGAACCTACAGACACGATATTTAAGACAAGGTTATTTGTCCAAATCAACCAGCAGACACTGATCCGTGACATGAAAAGTGACTTTTCTCTCACCTGGTGGTTTAGCTGGGCTCTGCACCTGGAAGAAGCCTCCATCAAAGACCACCACGTCAGCCGGTTGGGCCTCTGCTTGTGGTTCCTGTGAGTTCGGGCCGGGGTTCACCTCGTCGTTACCGGCGTCCTTCGCCGCTTCCTCGGTCGCCTGCTGTCTGGCTTTCATGGCCGCTTTCACAGCAGCCAGGCGAGACTTGGCTGCCGCTTTGGTTCCTGTTGGCTTGGCAGGCGCAGCTGACGGTTTCTGTCGAAAGGAGGGGACAGGCACAATGTCTTCTGCATCAAGATCATGACTTATTATGCAGATTACAAAAATGAGTAGTGGTACATGTAATCATATAATCAGACTGAAAACACGTAGAATATATACTGCAAAGAGTCTTCACCTTCACTAGTTTCCTCTGTCGCGGTGGCGGCTTGTTCTCCTCCACCCAGCCTCGGCTCTCTGCTTCTTTGAGAGCGTTAAACTTCTTGTTTACATCCTCCACCTGGAAAATGGCAAAAGTACAAAAGAAATATATATCTCCTTCTCCTTACGAGCATGGTGACTGAAACAATGTGTTGTCCCTCTCTTACGAGGCGCTCACCTGGTAATAAACCATCTCCCAGAATCCCTGCAGGTCAGTGCAGGTGGTGATCTTCTCCCCTCGGCCCAGCTCGCAGTCGTCCACCAGGCCGCCGAACTGTTTAAAGCGCTCCTTCATCAGCAGCCTCGCTTGGCCAACTGCCGTGCGCATACGGTCTCTCACTAGGCAGACAAGAGCAAGAAAGCTGTCCAGTTAGAAATAATGTAATCTCCCCCAATTAGAAACACCAAGCGACATATAGTCACATTCAGAAGTCGCTCTGCCCTTGGTAGAGGAAATACACTCAC
Organism: Nannoperca australis; assembly: GCA_036023655.1. Lineage (NCBI taxonomy): Eukaryota > Metazoa > Chordata > Actinopteri > Centrarchiformes > Percichthyidae > Nannoperca > Nannoperca australis. The sequence continues at coordinate 38,059 of JAVQJD010017427.1, read as the reverse complement.
TCTCTTCTGGGATGGAATCGTCCTCGACTTTAGGCTCCCAGTGGACACACAAAGCAATCAGCTTGTCCGTCTCATTGGAAATTTCCAATCTGAAAAATATAGAAAAAGATTTATGAATTTAAAAACAACAACTTGAAATTAACTAAGAAATTAGTTTTATTATTATTTTTAATTTAAAAATAAGAACAGACCAGATGGATATAAAAATTAAAAAAAAAGGTATGCTACCTGAAGTACGGAACATCATGCTTTGATTCCAGGGGGCTGCCTGGAGTCGGGGGGGCCACTGTGGGAGATGTACGAGGAGGAGAGCGGTGAGGGGATTTAGGGGGAGACGGTTCACTTGGCTCAGCCTGAGGCTCAACGTTGAACACGGGGGCCTCTGGGAGGCTGAAACTGGGGCTAGATAGGAGACAACACACATTTCTTTAAAATCATAAAAAGTATCTGGTACCTTATGGTTTAATATTTACTTCCATAATTGGGCTTATACGCAGCAATATAACATGAAAGCTTTCAGGACTTTCAAACTAGAAACAAACAAGAGGGGAACAGACAGACCTCGGTGTCAGGAAGGCTTCTGCCGAGCGAGGAGTGAGAGGCTCGAACTTGAAGGACGACAAGCCGGTGGGAGCCTTGAAGACGAAACCGTCTGGAGCAAAGGAAGACAAAGAGGGTGGTGCTTCAACGGGATCAGCCGGCGCTTGGTCCACCACCATCTCCTCCTCCTCTTCAGAACATGGTGCCGGGCTGGGGGGGCGAGGGTTTTCCTCTGGTTCTGGCTCCTACACAAAGACAGAAACAGCAAAACTAATTGATCAACAAGTTACTGTAAAAAAGAAAAGAAAAGGTAGTCATCAGTGTAAAACTAAGAAATGCTCACCATGGTAACAGCAGGCTGGACAGTGTTGTTGACAGTTGCTGCATATTAAAAAAAAGAGATACACAGGAGGGAAAAAATGGTGTAAGGAATGAAAACAACTGTTCAAGTTTACATGGGAGAAGTCAAACTTATCAGCGTTAAATACCTTTGTTGACAAATGCTCTGCTCCTTGTGGTTCTTACATCTGCAGGTGAAAATGTGAATTGGTTTATAATTAAAATATTACGGTTTTATCGAACAATAGTGTGTCTTCCTATTTGCTTTGATGGTCGGCATCTCCAGTGCTTTTACAGTATTATAAAATAAAATACTGCTGTAACTGCAGCCGTGGTCAAGTTTGTACCTGCAGACTTGTCCTTAGGTTTGTCTTTCACCACAGCAGCTGCTGTAACAGGAGGCCTGTTGGCTGATTTGGTCGACACAGCTTGTACGACAGGCTCCACTATGTATGGTAGGATGGCATGACAGACACACAGATTGAGATGCAGAAACTCAATAGGGGTGAAACCAACACGATAGCTGTTCTCAAGGGCCAGTTATGTGCGAGCCAAGGATTTTTCTTCTCATCAGTTACCTGCAGAGACTTTGGTCTTGGTTTTAGCTGGTGCAGGCTTGACAGGAGCAGCGCGGCTCCTGGTTGCTCTTTCCACAGCAGGTTGAGCTGTGGGAGGAGTGAGAGGTCAGATCTAAAATACACCGGGTTCCAGAAGACTGTGCTTCATTTGAAATCAAAAAAGGGGACATTCAATTAATTTACCTTTCTTTGCTGCGGCATTTGAATCCTGCATCTTCAGAGGCTGTAAAAATGTTGGCAAAAGAGAAGTGATGCAACAAAGTGCATATTAGCTTTTACTTTCATGGAAGTTAGTATGAGAATATATGACAGTGATATCTTAAAGAAATTAGTACCTTCTGCACTTGCTGCTGGTGTTGTTGTTTCATTGAACGAGTGACTCTGGTATTCTGGGATGGAGCCATGTTCACTTTTGTCTGAAAGACAAGCAAACATTACATGCAAACATTCATCGTTACAACTGTACCCAGCCACAAAGAGCTCTGTTAAAACTCATGCCATCATATCATATCGCAACAAATGGAAACAGGTGGATATTTACAGTGAATTGTGTAAACTAGCGAAGAGTCCTCCCTCACCTCCGTAGCTTTGGTTGAAGCAGCTGGGACCACGCGTGGCAGAGAGACAGTACTAAAGGTGTCATTAGGATGGTACATGCCAGTCTTAAATACACCTTTACGCTCTTTTTCTCTCTTTTCCTTCTCCTTCTCGAGAGCCTTGCGCTCTTTCCAGCGCTCAAGCTGTTTCAACCTCTCCTCTACAGCCAGGTCTGTGGGGAAACCGGTGCGGGATAAGGTACAAATTACCCAGAATGATAAGCACAGTGGTGATCCCTGAACACTTTTCTAAACGGATGGCTTCTTTGAGCTGTGATGGAAAATGAAGCCTTACTTTTAGCAAGTTTTGCAGTGTTCTGCGTCTTCTCCTGAATGGTTGACATGTCGACCATCGCGGTGGAGGCATCCAGGGAAGACATTTCCAGCTCCGGGAGCTTATCCAGCTGCCTTCGTGTGTTCACAGCCCGTTCTCGGTTCTCTTTCTGGGACTGAGACCTCCTACGGGACAATTTCACCCTGAGCATCGACACACTGGTGTCCCGCTCGCGCAGGTGAGCAAATCGAGACTCCATGTTCAGGTATCTGGAGTAAGTAGAAAGAGGAACAGAAGATAATGTTTTATAGGTACAGTGAATATGACGGACATGACAGGTACAGACATATCAATATGATGTTATTAGGGGTATTGAGGTCCATCATATTGGATGTACTAAAGTGAGAAGGATCTAAATGAAAAATGAGAGAAATCAGAAACTGAAGTTGTAATGGCAAACTTACACACATATCTGTTTTATATTGTAGTGAGCTATAAAAATGTAATTAACTGAAATAGTAACTAGTGACTGAATATGAATTGGACAAAAAAACAAAAAAAAAGGGCTTTAACGAACTATTGTAATAATTTTCTCAATTACTTTTTTTAAATAAACAAAAGTCATAAAGTTGATGGCAAATACTGATCATAATTTGCATGAAACAAGCAGTTCCGTCTCAAAAAATAACACGAGACATGAAAAACACAGTGAAAAATGCCGTGTTTACACGTTAGCCACCAAAATTTGTTCAAGTGATTCAACTTGAAGGTCGTTAAGCTCACCGACTGATCACGAAGCAAGAGGAACCCAGGAACTACTGGTAACTGTTCAGTTAGCAACCAAACATAAACTAGCTATTTAGGTCATATATAATTACATATCCATCTTACCTTGCTTTTTGTTTTATTTTTTTTCCAAAAACACGTTAAAAAAAACAGACTTCCTCTTCTGGTCCTCCAGTAAAAACACTGACTGCACAACGGACGGACTCAGACCAGCCTGAAAAACCCAACAACCATGGCGGGTGACTTTTTGAAATTCATCAAAGCTGACGCTGATTGGCTGCGAATCGGAAAGGTGCGCTGATTGGTCGGTTTTTTCTTCTTCAGATTGTTTTTCTGTGGTAACAACTGAATGATATGATGCCACCTATTGGTCTGAGGAGTGAAGTGCAACTAATGTCGACGTTTTTACCCACTAACTTCAGAACCTGTACTAAGTTTGTATAACAAATATCAACAAGTAAGGCTACATCTAAAAACCCCCACCACACACATCTATATCAGTAGATGCAGGGAAAGGGCCACCAGCATCCTGAAGGACACCACCCACCCAGCACACAGACTTTTTACCCCTCTCCCCTCAGGCAGGAGGCTGCGGAGCATCCGTAGCAGAAGCACCAGACTGACAAACAGCTTCTTTCCTTTCCTTTTTAACCAGAATACTGAACTCTGGTGGTGCTCTGTGGCTCCACAGTGACCTGTGACCTGATACACTGACATGCAATATATATATAGATAGATAGATGTGTATATGTATATATATTTATTTTGATAATTTGGGCTTTTAAACGGGACCTCAGTACTTAATTTCGTACAATAGCATGCAAGTGTGACTTGTATGACAATGAAGAATCTTGAATCTTGAATACATGCCTTCATACTCAATGCAATACAATGCCCACTGATACAAACGACCACACAGGTGAGCCCCACCTCGTGAAGACATAGTAATGTGTTGTTTGGAAGGCTGTCTAAAGCCTTTACTTGATGTGCATTTTCAACAAAACAAAAAAACTTCTTACACTAAGTAAAATTACTTCTTAATTTATTTAAAGTTAACACAGTTGTTTACAAACCACAATACTTTTGACATGATGACAATCTTTTTTTTTTTTTAAACCATGGATCATCAAAGAAACCTTGAGCAAACCGTTGTGTGCATGTCAGTTTTTAAATGAATTGGAGACATTGTCATGATGTGTTCATAAAAAGAAAATGCATGAACAAATTGTAATTTGAAAGAAATCAAAATGAGCAGTCAACAAATCCTACAAGTATGTACAAAGAAAATGAAAGAAAATAAAGTACATCTATAGTAAAAATCTGGATATACACTTAATTACAAGAGAAAATAAAAAATTTTATAGGTTAAATAAAAACAACTTGGTGAGAGAGCTTTTTATTTTTTTCGTATTTTACAATGCAAGTATTGCATTACAATGATGCTGTCATGATACCCTGCAACACTGACAGTTTTAGTGTGGTGAAACAGTCTCTGTCTGTCCGCTGCATCAGTCCAAGAAGAAAATGTTATTGAACTGCGTCGCACAAAGCCTCTTTACCTCCTCTGTATCGGATAAAAGACAAAAGGGCATTAGGATGAAGTAGAGATTATGTATCAAGGCAGATTTTCTCTTGCAGCAGTAAAGACACAGATTTACTCAAGACATACCGTTCACTTCTATCAGATTAGCATTCTTCTGATTCAGGATCACATACAGCTCCCTCTGGTCTGACTTCTTGCCGACTACCCAGTAGTCTGTCATAGCCTTTACGATGATTTCTTCATCTTCATCAACCCTAGGAAACAGGTAGAAAGAAACGAGGGCAACTATCGCCTTTACAGCAGGATCTTTGTATTCGAGGGCAACTCTACTTCAAGATTAAATGATCACATAATCCTATCATTTAATATTTCTTAAGGTTTGTATCAGAAATGACTTACGGCTTCTTAGTTTAAATACAAAAACATTGAATTTCATATAAAAACACACCAGAGACTGACACGACATTACCTCAAATTCTATATCTAAATAGACAAATAGAGTGAGCATGTTTTGAGTGTGCGCAACATCTGCTCAAAAAGAGGAACTGATATTGGTACTGGAATAAACGCTATGAATGTCAATGCCACTTTATGTCCCACAGACTGAAAATGGGACTTTCCCATTAATGCAGTCTCATGACTGCTTCAAAAAAATAAAGAGTGAGTTTACAAAGTTGCTAGGAGCATCGTATTAAATATGAAAATCATTTTGCAGTCTTGATATGCAGGGAAAAAGATTAGGAGTTTGCTGCTGTGCTGTATCTTCATGGCATCGCTCACTTCCCCAACTTAAGCTAATTGTATCTACTCTTTGGTTTCTACTTGTATGGCCAGCAATGCCATCAAGCTGACTCGAGGCCAGTCACTATAAAACATCTGGAGGCACTTGGTAAGATAAATACAGCTACAGTTTCACAAAGCCAGTGCCCTTTGCCGTACCTGGCAAAGTCGCAGTTGATGTCTCCCAGGATCTTCATGAGGTCAGGGTGGACAGAGGTGAGGCAAACGCTGGCGGTCTTCCTCATGTGGATGGTGCTCTTCTCCGCCAGGTTCATGTGGTTGAAGTAGATGAACTTAAACTGGGGCTCCTTCTCTGGCCTGAATGGACACGGATACATCCAAACACGATTAATCAAACAGTCAGCACAGCAAGGTGTAGCTCTCAGCTTTCATGTTATAGAAAGCAGGAGAACACGTTACTAGAAGAAACTGGACCAGATCTGGAGGAAACAACTGCGTTTTATCAGTAAAGCTGGAGCCGGGGCATTTCTTTATGTTTTCTTTAAACACACCTTATTAATAAACCTACAATAAGGCAAATCACTGCGGTGCATCTTAATTAAGCCTACTCCATTGTGTGCCCATGTTGAGGAGAGCGGAGGACACAGTTATTATCACTGTTTTCCTGACAACAATACTGTAATTGCATCTCTGGAGGAGTTTGTGTATGTGTTCAAACAGGCCGTGCAGCTGATTGTTTTTTTTTTTGTTTTTTTTAAATCTATGATGCGTCTAATTATATCCGACAGGCTAAATCAGGTCACGGGCCTGAATGCCAGCTGAGGAATTTGGGACGGCATTATTTATTCTGCGCATTCTTCATTAGGTTGATTAAAACAGGAGCCCCGTCAAACTGTCAGGGCCGGGGAGTCCGGTCTTGGATTACAGGCGAGGACGTATCTGAAGCGAAGTGCCGGGGTTAAAAGGAGAGCGGGCCAGGATGCCAGTCTTTAAAGCTTCGCTGCTTAAGTTACCCGTGAGTAGTGCCCTGAAGATATCCATTTGTATTAGAGTCTCATCTATCGCTGCCGGCCAGGCAGGGTTAATACAGAGGATCGACTGCAAGCGGATGACAAACGGCAGCTGTAATCACCAAGAACAGCACTAAACTTTAATCTGACAAGAAGACATTGGCGGTTTTAATGAAGTCATGAATTTCATTGATATGGTTTGCAGCCTTTACGCTACCTTCTCTGTAACCCTTGATAATGTTCTGGAGGCTAATTAGTCCCCACAGGGCTGCAACTAACAATTACCTTTATTATCGATTCATCTGTAGATTATTTTCTCAATTAATCTACAACATTGCAAAAAATTGTCTGAAATGCCCATCGCAACACTCCAGTTTACTATTAATATGACAAAGTAACAAGTAACAAATCCTTTTACCTGAGAGGCTGTAGTTAGGGAATGTTTGGCATTTTACTTAATAAAAATGTATTTAAAAAAAAATACTTGATTGTTTTATTTTTTTGTTGATTAAGTAATTGATTTAATTTTGACCAAATATATCTTTCAAGTAATTGAAATGTCATGGCCAATTTTCACAATTTTCAACAATTATTAGGGATAAAATGATTGATTATGACATTAATAAAAAGTTGCAGTGATAATGAGAGATCCGGGCAGAAAGAGGGAAAACACAAGACCAGATTTAGATGAAAACCCAGGAAACCGTGGTGACACAGCTGCACAGTATGCAGTTATCACTGCGAGGTTATCAGAACGCTCCTCTAACTGGTAATGTTGTGTATCTGGTGAACGACGTGAAACCCATTTTTATAAATTGAGTTAACGTCTTCAAGACAGAAATATTTGGGCACAATCGGAGCTTTACCAGTTAGCAGCAGCAAAAACCGGAGCAAGACATTGTCGCAGGGCGGTGAGTTGTTAATTAGGAGAGTGGTGGATTCTCAACTGACCCTGATATCCTGCGGTTAATGGTGAACTGTTCACATATGTCAGATGCCAGCAAAGTGAGCTGAGGGCCCACCAAGCTGTCCAGCCGTTCACAGAAGTCCCTCGTCAGCTCCACAGAGGCTGGAAAGAGAAGAGAGTCAGCCATAATGGGACATGAGCTGAAAACAAAAGTGATGCTTTCGCTTTACATGAGCATTAAAATGGCCAAAACACTAGAACATGTGAAAATATTAGAACTTTTATTTAAGAAAATAAGCAGAAAGATGGAAATGAACGTTTACTCCATCATTCAAGTAGGTGGGTGAACACTTACCACTGATCATAAAACATGCCGCAGCGCTCATCGCCTGGAAGAGAGCAGATCAGTGCAGGTTAAAATGCAGAATCAAGGTCACGCAGGTTAGAAATTACATTAATGTGATGATTCACAGGGACGTGCTTCATCATTTTAAAACTCAGCTGTCTAATCCCCCAAAAATCCATATCGTTTGATGAGCAGTGGGACATTCATAAACAAACCCTCCAGTCACAGATTATGGAAATCATCCTAAAAAATGAATAACCCTCCCTCTTTTCCATTTTAATAGATTAAAAAACACACTGAATGAATGAATGAAAGGCTGTAGACTGTCACGAACTAGCAGATTTACTCCACCTCACCTTATAAACGATCAGGTGCAGCTCCTCGTAGCCATCCTCCGCGCTGACAAATATCTTTGGAAATCGGAATTTGGCCTCTGGATCTTTAATGTTGGTAGGTCCTGTCAAAAACCTGGAGAAGACCAAAGGAGAGAGTGGTCCAATTCATCTGAGGCTGCCAATAAGCGTTTTCATTATCGGTTCATCTGACGATTATTAATCATTTAGTGTAGGAAATGTCAGACAATTGTGTAAAATGTAAAATCATAGTTTCCCTGAACCCGAGGTGCCGTGTTCACGTCTTCATTTGTTTGACCAACAATCCAAAACCTCAAAATATTGAATTTATTATCACTGAAGATGAATAAATCATCAATACTAACATTTGGAACCAAAACAGAAGCTTGAACGAGTGGATATTTAACAATCCTGCGTGAAACAAAAAGGAAAGGACTAATTCTCTGTCGTTCACTGACACCATGTAATGGATCTAAAGTGTTACTGATCCAAAAGATACAAGCTGAACAACAGATTCACTGTTTTGCCGTTAATGCACTGGATTCCAAAGATGCTGTTTAATATTAAAGTGGAACCCTTCGCACTAGGAGGCGTGTCTGTGTGTGACACGAGAATCTTTGTCTGCACGGATCTGTAACCTTTTATTTTTGACTAGTTGTGACTAGTTTTCCTACGTTCGCCAAACGCTCTTTATATTCTGGTGTGTCATCCGGTTAGAACTGTGTTTCCTGTCCCATGATCGATCACAAGGAGTCCGACTTGGACTATTGCAGCGGCTCCACTTCACCTTCAGAAACTAGTTACTAAGGTTACTAAGGACACCCTGTCCCCAACTGAGATACACCAGAGACTCACCTCCCATAGTGCAACAGGTTCCCTGCCATCTCCGGCCTCAGAGGAGAGTCCCTGCCAGCCAACTAAATGGAGAAGAGAGAACAGGGAGAGCTCACATTCAGCTCAGTAGTGCTTGAAATCATTGAACTCATTCTTATACTACGTATGATGCAATATACTATCTTATAATGTCTAGTCGAGTCATAACAAATATGCTGTGCAATATTCTTCAGGAAGAAGGTAGCTGTGAGCATCTTTTCTCCCTTTGTTTCTTTCATTATGTCCTCCAGACGTCCTTCAGCTATTCATTGGACCTGTCCACCGTGTTGCACCCAACAACGCCTCCTCCTCACCTCTGGTTCGGAGTGTCTGGGGAACAGCGAGGTGGTCAGGTACTTGTACAGGATCCTCATGTCATCTTGTTCCAGTCCGCTCCTGCAGACCCAACCACAAGGACAAAGTAAATTCACACCGTACACGAAACGCGCTACAATGAACACCCCAGAGCAATACCGCTTAATTTGGACAATAACTAAAAAGGGCTCTTCTCTGCTGGTCTGGGGACAGTTCACAATGAGAGATCACTCTTGAATCATTTCATTAGCAATCGTGTAATCCCCCGTGCTTACACGCAGAGCCAGGTGGCTGACAGTGCAATTAAAGGCAGGTGACGTGCCATGGAGCCCAGCATCTACAAAGAGGATTACCGCCACTTCTGTTTACCCAACATGCCACGGTGTGTTTGCGGATACCAATGCTAGGGTTTCACAGTGGGAAATGCTGCAAATATGTGTATGGTTGTATAAAAAGGTACCAGGGGGACTTTTGCAGTTTCCAGGAGGTACATGGAAATATTGCAACGTATTAATGGATAAATGGTTGACATAAATAAGTAATGACTTAACAGTTTAAGTTGCTCAGTAATTAAGTGGTCGATAAACGGTTGAAGCATTCAGTTTCACTCACGGTGGTAGGAGCATGATTGCTGACCAAACCAACCTAAATATTGACACTTAAATTGTCTCAGTTTCCACTTTTGCGGGTACAGTACAGGCTCCACATTAACACCGAAAATTAGAAACCCACAGGTGGACTTCAGGGACAAGTGCGCACAGTTCACAGCGAAACTTCGACAAGCGCTGGGTTTGTACCAGATGAGCTGGTCGTTATACAGGAAGGCTGTGTATTTGATCAGACTCAGGCTCTCCTCCACTCTGTTGACGAAGGACTGGATCTTCAGGTAGGTCATCTTGTCCAGAGGGAAGAAGCTAATGCCCCCAAATACGTCCAGCAGGTCGCAGGACTGCAAGTGGAGCGTCTGCAGATACTGGAGACCCCAGAACGAACACACACACACACACACACACACACACACACACATAACAGGAGAAAGCCCAGAGACACAGGAGAAGGAAAGGAGAAAGGGGTAAGTTTACCTGCCTACAAGTGCTATAAAGATAGAGCAATAAGAAACTCCCTGACTGACGCGTTGCATCATCCCACGAACTGACATTCAACCTCTGATACGTACACCACAGCCTCTCTCTTTCTGTCTGTCTTTGGGTTACATGGCGGAGAGGGAAGCCCGTGTTAACTTAAGAAGGGTGTTCCCTAATTAGGAATGAATATTTTATACTTTTGCACGAGCGTTTGTCGTCCCACGGCGAAGAAAGTTAACGTAGGCAGATAATTAGTGGGAAATCAGGCGCGACTGCAGATGTCTTCTCGTCAGCTGAGGGTAAGACGAGTATTTACACCAAAACAAATACAGTCCACTGTAATCATCAGTGGAGGACGGCCCTTCTGAAAACACTGCCCTTCAGGCGCTACTAAATTTTGATGTGCTATGTACACATTACTATATTTAAATGAATGACATGCATGATTAGCGATAAAAGACGGTATGGACAGATGTGGGTTGCTTTTTACCCTGTAGAAGAACTTTTCAAGCTTCTGAATGAGCAGCTCCACTCCGCCGGCTTCCATTGCTCGGCCAAACGTGCCATTGAAGAGCTACATCACACGGAAAATACTCACCGTTACGAGATTAATCATTTTGCATTCTAAAAGGCATTAAATGAATAGTTTTTGATACTGTAGTGGTATAAGCATATTGCTTTTAGAAAAAGTATTTATTGGAATAAGCCCCTAATGCAGTCAAATACGCGTCTACACAAAGTTGTTAAACGCATGACAGGTTCTAAAAACGTACCTTGTACATGCTGTAGCATTGCCTTACAACTGCACCATAAACAGTGTCCTGCAGAGGTAAGAGAGCAGAGCCAGTAAGACGGACAATACTCAACAATATAAATAGAGATGTTGTATCTCTCAGTGCTCACAAGTATTTCCTCTTCCTGATATTCTATCGTGGGAGGTTTGCCGTCTTTGTTTGGTTTCTCGATCATCGGGTTTCGAACCACCTGAGGAGTGAATTTCAAATCCAAGCGGCAGACGACAAAACGGATTAGAGAGGCGTCGCTTAATGGAAATCCAAAGAAAAGTCAAGACAAACAGAGTAAACACTGAATAAGTGATGTGCACGTGAGCCTTTAAGATACCATGACTATCCAGAAACTGTCCTCCGGCTCAAAGAAAAACTGACGGTTCTTCTGTGTGTGCAGGGATTTAGCGGGTTTTGTTGGGCAGAATGTCCTGGAAGACAGAAGACATGGCGGTGAAAAGAAAGTAGACACGGCCATTCAAGAGCACCGGCCACATTAGATATGCATCAGTGTGCATCTGGCCACTTATTGCACAATTTCCCTATTCTGTTACGCTTACGGTTCAAAGAAATGACACTTTCCTTTTGGTTTGCTTTAACGCAGCGTGTCAAACTAAGTCTATTCATTCATTTTAGACACGTTTTCAATTTATGCTAGGTCTTAGCAAGATGCCAAAAGGCTAAACACACACACACGCATACAAATCCTCTCGGTCGTTTAAATGCCAGTGAACAAATGCTTCTGTAGCTACACTCCACTCCTGTTTCAAGTACAGTGCTGAAATCTTTACCTGGTGAACTGTACAATGGCTTCACAAAGGCCCACATTTCGGATCTTCTCATTCTTCTCCACATCACTTGGGTGGTAAAACAAAATCTTCTTCTCTTCCTGAAAAAAAGCAAAACACCTCGAATTAGCAACGCAAAAACCAGAGCTGAACAAAAAGCTCAGCGCTACTTCCTCTGGGAATCAGCCTCACCTCTCCTTCCCGTGGACCGAACAAAGGGTTGTAAATAAAAAAACTGAGCAGGGACGGTGTGTACTGTTTCTCTTGCATTCCTGAGGCCATTCTGGGGCTGTAAGAGACACAGAGGGAAAGCTGACAGAAACAGATAAAACTGATAGATTCCTTTCAGGTTACATCGATGTCAGCCCAACCAATTTGCACCATCACAAACAAGCATGCTTTACCTAATCATCAGCATTAGTGGAGTGGTGTCTGGATTTCCTTAGCTCCAAAGGCAGTTTGGTTAGCATGCCGTGTGCCTGCAGAATGAACACAAGTACATCACATACATCTAGAGATAATAATCGGGCACTTCTAACTGGAGGGTCAAGACGCACTGAGTACAGTTGGAGGGACAGAAGGCATTTATACTGGGGATCTGATATGCCAGATCAGTATGGTCCCCAACACTGACTTTATAATCTGGATCAGGTATTGCCAATGACGTGACCTTTATTAATGTCAAAATAAAAAGTATTCCATGCAGCCAGCTATACGGGAAAAAGAGAATATTGGTATTGAATCCCTAGTTGTTATGGGCAGATAACCTGAGTTGAGGCATTAGTATTGTGAGATTGATGCATCCCTAATTCACACAGCAGTGGAAAGGATATATTTACAATTGAAGTAGCTGCATCACATTGGAAGAAAATCTTATTGGAAGTTCTACAAATGTAAAATTTTGGCACGAAACTAAAATATACAGACGTTTCCCAGTGTATTTAGTGCACCTAGGTAACACTAGTGCAATCTAAGATACTAGTGTGAAGTGTTCTTAATAGTCTTTATTCATTGATATACATGTGGTGGACAAATAATCAATATGAAAAGAAATAATTCACCATCATCACAAAATACGGCCTCTTAAACCAACACAGTTTCAAAAAAAAACCTGAACACATCATGATGGTAGGAGTTATTATTGCAGGGCCGTTGGTTGCGTTAGCTTTAGCTGTATGAGCAATACAACAACTTACTGCAGTGTCAGATAGCTTAAAATATTAACCTACATGTATGCTAACAGCCGTTAGACACATTCAAATGATGAAAAAGTTCAGTATGTTTTGTTTTTACTTCAGTACAATACTTAAATAAACACTAAATCAACACTTTTCACCTCTAAAAGGTCGACGGTGCGTTTGTTTACTACGTACTCTGTCACTGCCACCGTGCACACATACTGTACGTTACTGTAAATGTAGCAACGTTACCTGCTGTGGTTAAGCCGATGGAGCCTTTGAGAGCTGAGCTAAAACCCGGAGAGGAGAACCTCCATCGATGTCACACCAGCTAGCTGTTTTTGTAAATTATGACTTAATGAATTAAACACACACGGCGACGCGCGAGGCTCTGTAAGTTACCGAGCAAAGCTACTTTACATGAACTGTTACCAAGCCAGAAACTAGCTCACGTTAAGCCAGTGGGAGCAGCTAGTTGGCTACAGAAAAACTCAGTGTGCCGACACACCAACAGAACAACACGGCGGCGACACTCACCTTACAGAGCACAAACACAACACGTCCAGGTGCCTGTGGTTATAGAACTCTTAAATAGAAATAAAGAATGAGGAAATGAGATCAATGAGAGGAGATGCCGCATTATACTTTACATCTTAACTTCCTGCTTTTGACAGTGCGGTGTAACAAGCTTGACTGCTCGGGTATAATTGATTTCAAGCAAACAAAGGTTCCTAGTCCATATGTCCGTATGAGGTGTTACGAACTGTAGATTAGCGTGTGGTTTATTAAAATGACTTGCAATATGCAATGATGGGGTTCATACAATAAAAGTTTGTTTGCAAAGAGGTTTCAGTCCTCATTTTACACTGACGATCATGATGACACCCAATTAAAATCAGTTGTAAACATTTTAGTAGATGATGTGTATGAATAATACAATACAAATGGTCAGGAGCTACATTGTCACCAACATATGTTTGCACCCTTGTTTGTCTCTAAACATCATCTCCTCTGATGATTTTGTGTTGGTATTTGTACAGTGCATTCATGCGTTATTATTGCACATAAATCTGTGTTGTTCTTTTGCTGGAATATAATATAAAGAATGATTCATTAAGAGGCAGTTTATGTTTCCACATGTTTATTTATCTCATTGGTTGGGGTGTGGAGTGTGCAGAGGAAAAAATAACAACACAGTGGAAAGACAACATTGAAAGTATAATGTCTTTAAATGGACAAAAGGTCATTTAAAAACAATTAGAGCAAACAGAATTTTGTAGAAAACAAAAGAAATCACTGGGGATGGAAGCTGGGATCAGGAGACTTCAGAGGTTGGGAGAGGACTTTTTAATCCTTTAATCTGTAAATCTCAGGACAGGACCATAGTCTGGAATTCTAGAAAAAGAAACAAAGGTTGAATAAGCCATGCCTTTGTCTCTCATTCAACATCATAGAATCAAGCAAATCTCTACCTATGTAGAACTGACACAAGTATGACTAACACTGGGATTAACTCTAAACCTTTAATTGACTGACCACTGGAAAATATAAAGAAACAGACTACAAATCCTTTGTTCTATTATGTAAGACAGCTGAGCTCAGATATTGCTTGTAATTGTACGATGGCCAAAACTGGGACAAGCATCTGGAGGTCGTGACTTCCACTACCAATGCAGCTGGTTTCTACACTGATAAACCTGAAACGATATGGTCAAAACTCTGAGCTCAAAAGACAGATTTAACCAACCTCTACAGAAGAAATGCTTAAGGTATTGCTCTTTCATTTCTAATGCGTCCGATGTTGAAGATTAAATCAGTTCACAGAGATTAGAGCAAAACCCCACCTGCCCACATGGATGACAATGTGTATAAACTGAACATGAAGAGCAATTCTCATGCAAATAATTTGTCAACTGACATCTGTTTGACATTTTAAGTATGTATGAGTATGCCTGTTATTGATACAGACAGTCATCTTATTACTGTAAGTAAACAAGCCTGAGGCATTGCACAATGATGACATTCAATATAAGCATTTTTTTGAGCATCAGGAGAAAATCACTCAAAGTTTTAACTCAGACATCTGAGTATATTTTATTTAACCAAAAAATCGCTATCTTAAATACTTGAAACCTTAATGGCTGAGTTAAACATAAAGGTGTGAACAGTGTCTGAAGAAAAAAGCTTGAATTGTGAATGAATTAAACATTTTAAAATTAAGTAAACACGCTTTTCTCCAGAAATCACGCAGTTTCTCAGATTTGAATGTGGGTGCTGCAGTACAGCTACAAACTGGGTTTAACATTTTTCTTCTGCAGGCAGAGCTGCTCTAAAGGTAGAAATTTAAATAAAAACCTTGATGAACAGGTCCAAAACACCACCATTTTCTTGAAGCACAAATACCTCCCTGGCAAACTTGCTCCATTGCCCATTAGTTTAAATTGAGATAGTCTGGCTAATGACTGATAATTGCTAGATTGCATTTGTTTCAGTAAGTTAAACATGCTCTAAACTGCATAAAGATAGCAGCACTTTCATGTGGCTGTTTGACTCCGCCCACTGAGATTTTGTCCAACCAATGAGATACTTTCTGCCTTCATCATGAGTTTCAAATACAATCTGAGAAATCAGATACTGACCCTCTGCTCCAATTTTGCCATCACTGTCATCATCAGCTGCTGAGATGAAGCTCTTGGTTTCTGCTTCAGTCAGTGTCCGCGCCCCGGGGACAAACCGCTGCAGGAAGTACCTAGACACACACACAGACACACACACACACACACACAGTATGTTTGCTGTAAGTTTTCGAGTTGACTGTTCACTGACGCATGCAGACACACATTTAAAAACACAGCAATTCCTCAATTGCACGGCTCGAAACGACCCTCAGTTCTTGTCGCACACTAACACAAAGGTGCATTATATAACACAAAAGCAATAATAACACATAGTGGCCCATAGTGGATTATTAGGAGACAGCTTAATGGTGCCAATGCCAATAATACAAATGTACTCAATCTCTCTTTCTGTCAGACACACACTACAAATACTTTTACGTGAAAATGACGTTGAAATTAAATGTAAGCAACTTTTTGTGCAAGAGGGAAATTTCCCCTGCATTACTGTATTTACAGGGATTCAAGGTATACATAAGAATTACAGCATCAGTTAGATTAATGGTGCATATGCAGGAAAAGGAATCAAAGGTTATAGATGAGGAACCTGATCGTATGAGGTACTTGTCAGTATCCCAGTGAGGTGTTAAGGTTTATCATTAATCTAGATCATACATCCTAACATCTAACTGTAATTGTTTCACACACTTGAGCTCAGACTCCTCGATGAAGCCGCTGTTATCTTCATCGAGGATCTGGAAGACGTCTTTGACTTCCTTCGGTGTCTTTGAGGACAGGCCACACAACTGGAAGAACTTTTTGTAGCAGAATGAGTCCGGAGCTGGAAACACAAAACACACACATACACGGTGATACACATCCATAGATAAAACATTCTTTTTTAAAAGAACTGAAGAGATTAAAACAGCATGTGGCTGCCGTCCAGGTGGGAGATTTTCCACCCCTGCTTTTATCTTTTAAGTCCAGTAGACACATGCCTCCACTAAAACAGACAGGATGATTGAAAACCTTTTCAAATTCAGATTTCATCACCATTCAGTTAAAGCTGGAGACGAGTTTAGTGGAGAGGATACTGTACAATATTGGAAACAATGCAGCCGTAGAGAATTAGATGATGCACCTTTTGTAGAAGAGTGTTTTAAACATGAGAGTGACTGGATGCATCACAGATTAGTGAAGGGGGTTGACCACTGTGGATCAGGATTATTGTGCATTTTATCATAATTAGGTGTGAATTTCGTTAGTTAAAGTTACAACTATTGATCCTGTAAATATTAGTATTATAATAATCATAATTATTGTGTGTGTGTGTGTGTGTGTGTTGTGTAGATGCTACCTTGACAGTCCTTGACAGCATTTTCAATGGCCTCAGCTGAAAGGATGGAGGTGAGTGACATATTGGTCCTGTAGGGTAAAAGAAAAGGCTCTGTACATTATTCATACATAGTATAGTGATACACATACTCTTTCTCTCTCTCTCTCTCTCTCTCTCTCTCTCTCTCTTCCTCTCTTTCAGTCACACATTATCTTCACCAACTTCAGGCTTTGTGATTTGGTCATGCTGGATTAACTTTATTGTGTTTGCAGATGTATCTAGGTTAATATTATGATCCCATCAACACTACAGCCATGACCGTTTGGCAAATATGTCTGAGTTGTCAGCAGAAGACAAGAGAATCATTGAAACCACAAACTTACATGTATTTTGGCAAATTCAGAAAGCTCCACTGCTCCCTACCCAAGAGTTTTCATGTATTCCGCTTCCTAAATTCAAAATAATTATCTTGTGATCTGTGCCTGATTCATTAGGCTTCCTGGTTGGAGTTCCGTTGGCAGTCTCTTGATGGCTGAGGTGATTTGCTGCCCTTGAACAGCTGGATTGGGTTGGCTGAGCTGTGCAAGATGACTGGCACTTAGGGTATGTACTAAAATCATTGGAGATGGGAGGGGCTGAAGCTTATATTTTACTTATCTTTTTACATGTATCACTTAAAAAATACATAGGCTAACTTTTCTGACCCCCTGCAGCCCTAATAATAATTTAAACACAGTCCCTTAAAGACTGAGGAGTTTTTTTTATCTTTTATGTTACACTTATCATCTTATAGGCACGGCTTATCTGAATAAATGTTTGGTGGGCTGAAAACAAATCCTATTATTGACCTAAAACATCTTTATCAAGTCATTATCTGCTCAAAAATTCTGTCAGCTGATAGTTTGGAAGATTTGGTGGTAAAAGTACTTCTGTTAGTAGACTAACAAAGAATATTAGGCTAAGCATGTCTAAAACCTGTATAAACTCCTGCAAGAGTAAAAAAAAAAAACCTTCATGAAAGAGAATACAGGCTAACTCCGCTCCCCACCAAGCCTCACAGAGCATGCAGGTGTAGCACACCTGACCAACACCTGTATTCTCCCTGTGCAGCCGTGGGACTCACCGCTGTTGGCTCGGTTTCCGCTCCGTCCAGGTCCAACGCAGCAGCAGATAAGGCTTTGTGGTGCCCGGTGACAGCTGGCTCAGTCTTATATAGGCCGGGGTGGATGCGCAGACGGATGCTTGAGTTTCCAACCTGTCCGCGGATCAAATTTTCCTACAGCCAGCTATTCCTTCTCGTGTTCCTCACCTGCCCAATTAACCTTTACTGTTTATATCCGCTACACGCCGCTCTCTCTTTCCCTCTCTGCCTTACTGTCATAACCTTGTGGTTTTTGTCCAATCAACTTTTCCCCTGTGTTGCTCTCTCACCCCTCCCTTTCCTCTCCTCCATCCACTCTGTCTGTCTCTCTTTCTCTCCCTCTCTCTCTGCAGGTGCATGTGGAAGCTCACAGACATCTCAAATTGAATCAGGAACCTTTTCTCTCTTTGGTTTTAGTGAATAATGTAGGAAATATTGAATGGAATATAATTTTGTTTGTGCACTAAAAGCAGAAGAGCAGTCTTTCAAAAGTAAACTTCTTCATCAGATATCTACTTGACAGTAGAGGATAAATAGAGCAACTACACCAAGATATTTGGTCAAAATAAGTTGAGTAAATAAGTAATGAGTTATACCACAGCTGCTTTCCCCACAACAAAAATGCCTTAAGAGGATTTTCCATGTGAGAAATATTTGACTTATAAAATCTAATTATTCTTCATTCACTTACGTGTCACAAGTTTTAGTCACAAACATGCATATACTTGATCTACTCTAAGTTGAGTTTTTTTATGGGAGTTTGCACCTGGTCACCATGACAACTGGTCACTCTAAACTGATGAGTTTGTTGTCCGCAAAGGGAAGCCTTTCAAACCATCTGAAACAGCAGCGTCTCTGGCAAATGCAGTCAGCACTAATGGCATGAGCCGAGAGAGAAGGGATGCTTTGTTTGTAACGAGAACCAAGGAAATAATCCTCATTCTTCTTCTTCTTCAGTGTCACACGCAGTGAACCTCTGACTTAACATTTTGCGAGTGACAGCATTTTCAGTGGTCTCACAGATACTTGTTGTAATAAAGAAAGTTAACAATTGAAACCCTCCTGACTTTGACAGATCAGAGGCGCCACCTTGTGTCTGCTTCAGTGCAGAGCTGTCTTTACTTGGCATGACATCTGAGGGAATTAAGCTTCACCACATACTGTATGAGATGAGATCGGGATTAAGCAGGGCAGGAGTTGGATGCATGCGAGTGTGTGTTTGTGCATCGGAGTCGAGATTAAGAGGATTTTTTTTACAAGGTATAATATCAAAACAGCGGGATGAGACTTCCAACAAAAGTCCCTGTTTATGGTGTAAAAAGCATTTAGCATTACTGTCACATGTAGCCACAGTGGTTGCTGTTCAGCAAACGTTACATAGTCAAGAAACAGAGAATTTATAATATATATAACTTGGCATCAATGGCCTCCAAGATTATCATGAAAAATGCGCTTAAGATTTCCTTAAAGAAACAGTTTTAGATAAAATCACTTATCACTTGCTCTGATGTGGTAATTTAGTTGATTGATCTGAATAAAATGGTCAGATTTACTTTGTAAAATGTATTTCCTGTTCCCAACTCCAGCCCTTATTTAGTGTAAAAGCTAAGGAGACAAAACTATTCATTGTGACTTTCTTTGAGTTACTGATTGACTGAATGACAACAGCATTAAAGACCAGACTTGTGTTATTGAAAAAGAACCTTTATTTTTTTCTCATCGTCCATCTGATTCCCATAAAAGTGCATCATTACTGATCTCAGGGTAAGCAAATCTCACATAGTGAAACGATGACAGAAGTGAGAGAGAGAAAGACACAAGTCAACCATGCTATACACTTAGTCAGGTACATTCATTGTGGACAAATAGGTGAGCACGGCCAGAGAGAGAGAAAGAGAGAGGGAACAGTTTGTTTACGGTTTGGGGGGTGAAAGGTCAAGTGTATAAAAGTAGTGTGGAGAGTCAAAGAGAGAGAGAGTGAGAGGGAAGAGAAGTAGAAGAGAAGAGTATGTCTTGGCTCAAGTTGTTCCTTTAGAGTGATGAAGTAAGATGTTGGTCAGTTTGTTCATTTAACCCTTGACCATGATAGCGAACTCTGCAGAGACAAACAAAGACAGAGAAACATTTTTTGTGTGTTATTTCAAGATCTTTGGAGGGCTTTATATTTATTTGAAGTCACTAAACCTGATTCTAATTTCAGAAAAAGTTATTCTTGTGGTAGAAATTGATATTTTCTCACCATCAATTCCAATCTTGCCGTCGCCATCGGAGTCACCGGCCTGGAGAAACACCTTGGTCTCAGCATCAGTCAGAGCTCTGGCACCGGCAGCGAAGTTCTGCAGGAACAGCCTGGAGAGAGCGATCAGAGAGCAATCCTGAGTATACATAGTATTATTATATATAACAGAAAAAGGCCTGCCAATATTTTTTCAGTCAGATCACAGTGTATTTCTTGTAGTGAATTGATAGGTTTAATCTTTTAGAAAATCCTAATTCAAATCCTAATTTATTACTCACTTTATTCTTCGCATTGTTCTGGATAATTTGGGATTTTTCAATAAAATGCATTTCATTTGGCCCAGAATTTCCAAAGAAATCCCTTCAGGGCTCAGAGAAGTTTGAGGTGAAAACTAAGAGATGGTGCTTACTTGAGCTCATCCTCCTCAATGAAGCCACTCTTGTCCTGGTCAATGACCTCGAAGGCCTTCTTGATCTCACCGGGGGTCTTGGCAGTCAGGCCGACCTTAGCAAAGAAGTCCTTGTGCTTGAAAGAGTCGGCAGCTGTGAGGAGACGGAGAAGGGATTGTATCAGACATTGCAGATATAAAACACACAAACTGAAATGTGTCTTGCAGCTGCACTGGTTCTCATTTTCAAGGCCTGGGCGGTTGGTTGCTATTCATCCCGACCTCTGTTCTGATTCTTCATTCAGCATTTTAGCTTCATTTGCAGAGGTGTTTTTTCTTACAGTAGCTATTCTAATTCAAATTAGAACATATACTTTCTGCTAAGACATACAATCATCATACATACATCATATTCTGTGTGCTTGCTCTATTGATCCAAGACAATCCTGCAGTGATAAATGCAGAAAAGATGCAAGGGGAACCTTCTAGCTGGCTGTAACTTTAATCTGGTAATGTGATTCTGTATTAGCAACTGAATTCTGCAGCAAGACATTCAACTACAAATTAGTATAGTAAGACTCCAGGTCCTTTTCTAGTGCACGACTTTGTGCACGTGTAGCTACCATCTAGCCTCTCCTAAGTTGTAATACTGCATGCTGTGTCATTTTGAGTGTGGGGTTTACCTTGGCAAGCTGCAAGGGCTGCAGTGATGTCAGCTTCATTCAGGATTCCAGCGAAGGCCATTTTTAACTGAGGGAGGAGAGCAGAGGACAAGTCATCAGTTCACCAGTTCAGCTGTGGCAGATCAGACAGGATGAAACAGTTTTACTTTGAATCTAAGCATTGTTAAGTTCCCTCACTGCACTTTACAATACATCATTCAAAGTTAAAGAGCTACATGTAATCTTCATAATGCCATGCTATGTATTTTACAGTTCCTCTCTGGGAGTATTCCTCTCTGGCAGCCCCAAAAGACAAGGCACAAATGATCAGAAAAGGTAGTCCAATTTTTCCAGAACCAAGCCCTCCAAGGCAAAAGATTTGCAGCTGTGGTTGGTTGACAAATAGATTTTTTCCCATTTGGTTCCTTAGTTAGTCCAAAGCCAAACTCTGAGTTTCTGATGTTCAGAATCTGGCCCTTTCCTCGATTTAAATCCCATAGCATGAAGTTGAAGCTCTGAGCCACTCTTTGAATCAGGCAGTAGTGCCTAAAGGTCTGCAGCTCCTCAGTGAAACTCACCTTGGGGTTATCTTTAAGACAAGAGTGAATTCGCTCAGATGAATCTGCTCACTGCAGTGAAGCACTCAGCCACTCTCGCAAGCTTATATACCTTCACCGAAATATGATGCATAGGCTATGTAATAGATACTGTGTGCAAACGAGTCAAAGCAGTCGGTCGAAAAATGTGTCCAGTAGACAGAGCTGTTCTATTTATATGCACATAAATGAAGATGCTTAAATGGTAGGCTAAGTGTAGGCCTATGCAAAAGTGCTTGATATTGCACAGGGCTAATAATATACGCTGCTGGTTTGGGTGAAACGTACTCTGTGGCCATGTAGTTTTTATCTGTTTAACTGTGCAGAGCACCACGGAATGAAGACCGAGGTAAACTTTTACATTGTGTGTTGCAAATAGTCAGACAGATCAAGCAGGTTTGTAAAGTGTGAGTAACTACAGCTGCTTATTCTGTTATCAGACAGGTTTGTTTAAGAACGACACTGTTTTTGCTGTGTTGTTGAGAACTGAATTTCAGAGTCTGTGCCATCCCAACAGCGTGTAAAACATTGTATGCAAAACTTTGCTCATTAAGTAATGTAAAGGTTTTTATTATGCCATGCCCAAACTTTTAAATTGAACCTTTATTATGATGTTTGGGATGTTATTCTGTATATTCTGTATTCCCCTTCTAAATGTCAGCTTACATTGCCATCTTAGCCAAATAAGCCAGTTTTCTAGTGTATTGCTAAGAGACTACTTAATAAAAAATGGTTAATAAAATACAAAGTCACTGTTTCTGATTATGCAGCACACAGCACAGCCCTGTATCTTTACACCATAATCACCTCTGGTGAATAAATACCCTACACGCGCCCTCTGAACGGTACCTTTTTGGTGAAAACAAGGCTGTGCGTAATTGACATGCATAAAATGTCTGCAATGACTTCGCTGACATTCCAGTGTCAGAAAAGTCTAGTTGTTGTGATTGATTATCGCCATGTGGTGATCGAGTTAAAAATCATATTACATTTTTAAAGAAAGTCTTTGTGTGTTTAGATTTTTACGCAGATTGTAACAGGAATTCATCCAATAACTTACAGTTCTCTGCTCTGGCGTGTGGCTCAATATCATGCATTTAAGGACATGAGACTGCATGAAATGTGTTTGACCAAACAGGATTTTACAAACAGAAAATGAAATAATAGCTGCAGAAAGTGACCAGTTTATTTAGTCAAGTTCAAGCAGAGCGTATACTCATAAACAAAATAAAATATAAGCAAAGAACAAATAGAATTCGTGGCCTCTTGTATTGTAAATGTTTCTGCATATATTAATGTTGGAAATACTGTATTTACCTTCATTTTGGATCACACGTTCTGCCAAATTTAATGTATTTTAATTAATGTAAAGTCAGTCTCTGTCACAAGGTGTAAAAAGGAACGAGTAAATATGAAAAACCTTATGGGAACAAGACAATGCGATTTGAGATCACACTGTGGGCTATACCGCCAAAGAGAAGAGGGGTGCCAGTGGGATTTATTGAAATGCTTTAATTTAATAGTACACAATCCTCATCTGCTAACATGCAGCTGCAGGCTGCCAGATTTAAATTTTGGTAAGCGTACAGCCATTCAGAGATTTCTCCTTATGGCGATGAAACTATTTGTGATGCTATTTTAGGAAACACTCAAAACTGATATGACCGGTATCATCATCATTATCGCCATTATCATCATCATTTTAACACTTTGGTGCAGCACCGTGTGGTTACGTCATGACACAGACACACTGAGCCAAACAATTAAATTAAATGAGGACCCAGTCCCGGGGTCTTTCCATGCCCATATTTGCTCCCAGGCTGTCATGGTCCTATTAGACATCAGGTGGCAGTGTTGGAATGACCCTGTGACTAATATGATATAGAGCTAATATTAAAATATCAGCACATTTAAATTCTATGTACACATAATCATAAAACCTAGATTAAAACATTAAATGTTTTACTTATGGGTATGTAATAAATTTTCACTTTAACTGCAGCATTAACTGAATTTTAAAAATCTTAAACGCGTAATTTGTCACTTCCTGCACTGCAGCGTTTTCAGGTGTGTGGTGTCTCAGCAGCCAGAAACAATACTTACAATATATATTTTTTATTTGTTTCACTCTCTCTTATTCACTTCAAATCTTCTAAAAATGCACTTCATGGATAATCTTTGGCCTTTAACATTTGCTGTGGTCAAATGAGGTCTCTCACCTTAAACGACTTGGCCATAGATACTGTAACTATTCCTGCCCTTCAATATCAGGTTTAAATTACAAATATCTCACAGCAGGGATGAAACTCATCAAGCAAGGCTAGGAACGTCTGTAATATGAGGCGATGAAGGACGATCCCCCATCATATTCTGAAATCAGTATGTGAAATTTACATTTATAATACATTTGTGGAATATTTAGACAGCTAAATCTTACTTTCCAAAACTTTAGTAAGCACGTAGCAGTGCTGAACACTAAGATAATATATATTTAAGATATCATCAAGAACTTAAGATTTTACTGTCATGCTAAGTAGCTCGAAGCTGCAGCAGATATTTATTTTACCCATCTGTGTGAACCGATTTATGACTACAAAATGAACAACATTTCTCTAATGCTCCACTTGAGAGCAGGAGCTGGTTCCCTCATGCTGCAGCAGAAATAGAAGTGACCTATATTCTCTGTCACTGTGGCTTGCCATCTGAGAGAAAGCTGCAAATAAATGTGCTTCATTGACAGAAGTCCTGTAAATGTGGTGGCACAGAAACTCTATCCTGTCCCAGAGTTCCTCTGCTGGGTCACTGCACCTACTCCTCGGACCAGCGCTGCTGAAGCTCTGCCAGAAACCTGCTCCTCCCATCGCAGAGCTCCTTCTGCGTTTGCCAGAGCTGCCTCTGATCCAACTGTGTCCTGCAACTCACACCAACAAACATTTCTGGGCTGTAGTGGTTTAGCCCAGGGTGCCAAATAGCTGCACACTGATTGTATTGATCCAGTGAACCCTGTCCTGAGGTCTACAAGAGTCAGGTAAACAGCTGCCCTGGAAATGTAATGCAAGACATCTTCAGAAAGAACAACTGATAGGTGGTAATGTTTTCTTTCTGTACTTACTCTAAGTACAATTTTGAGGTATGTATATTTATATATATTTGTGCATTTACATTTGATGCTGTGTTCTACTTCTACTCCACTACATTTTAGACGCACATATTGTTCTTACATTTCTTCATTTGATAGCTGTAGATAACAGTATTTAGAAGCAGTTCGAATTACCTCAGCCAACTACAACATAGTCTACTTGTTATGCATGTTAATGCATCAATAATCCAATAAGATAGTAATATAACACATATAATTTTGTTTCTAATAGGTTTGTACTTTTACTTTCAAAGTAAAAGTAAAATTATGAAAGCAGGACTTTTACTTGCAAAGCAATATTTGTACACTGTTACATTACTACTCTTAATTGTAGTAAATTATCTGAGTATTTCTACAATACATTACAGTTCAAGTAATTTGTCCGACATTTATATATTAAACCAATGTACATAAACAATAACATCGTTTTCACAGTTTCCATCCTCTTTAGTTTAATATAAGAAATGTGATCTAGTTCTGGAAACACACGTAACTTAAACATTACTTGAACTTTACTTGAAGTTAAACAAGAAGTCTTTCACAGCACTATATCATCACCTTCCTGAATAAAACCCATGCTATCCTTGTCAGTTGTATAAAATGCACTGTCAACGTCCTCATCAGACGCAGCCTGGCAAAGAAACCGATGCAGTTTAAGCGAAACACAAGTGACACATTGTAGATTCTGCCTGAGCTTTCTGCTGCCCATCTGCTGTGTGCAAACTGCAGACTGAATGTAATGTGACTGCGGTGAATTGCAGTATGTGTCACTTGGGTTTCCAGCTTTGAAGTCAAATTATCTAGAGCAAATACATTACAGACCATTTTATGGCCATGATGAGCTTGTTTAAAATATATTAAGCCAGCTTGAGCAAGGGCTAAATGTATTGGGTTTTATAGTCAATATCAAAATAATCTTTCAACTGAGATATTTTACATATAAAAAACGTTTCCAAGAAAATGGGTTAAATGATTTGTATGTTGTCTAAGTGTAAACATATAATTTACACCAAATTACTCCATCTAAGGTGTCAAAGTGAGTGTCAAATGTCAAACACTTCATTTGCACAGTGGAAAGTTGCTCATGCCGTTAATTGGAGAAATCAAAGCCTCCCAGTCCCCCTCCCCCATCCCCCTGGACAGGCTGGATCTGATCCAGTGCTCAATATAACATCATAACACAGTGTGCGCATGAGGCTTATCTGTTGACAAGGGTCTCGCTGGATGTAAGCAGGAAAAAACTAACATCTCATGGAGAAAAGTATATTTATTTATATACTCTTCTGGCAGGAAATGACACGTAGCAAAGAGCCAAGATTTCATTTGTGGTTTACTATAATTACTTTATTACATTACGTTGCATTAAACCTACAACATATCTTTATTACTCTTAATACATAAGATCCCTGGATGAGTCCATGTTATTTCCTGTAGCTAGTAAACATTGTAAAAAGTGGTCCACCCCTGAGATGATCACTATACAACAAATCACAGACCACTTATGACTTATGAAGACTTGACCAGCGCAGAAAACTCTGAAAAAAAAAAAGAACAGACAACATTTTAGACATTTCACACAGGAAAACAAAGGTTTCCCGGCGACAAGCTCGTTGGCCCGTGTGGTCTGATCCAACACAAGAGCTGCTGTAGTTCAAACTGCTGAAAGTTAATTCTGGTTCTGATAGAAAGGTGTCAGAACACACACGTTGCATTGCATTTTGTTGCGTATTGGACTGCGTAGCTGCAGACCGATCAGGGTCTGTCGCCGCTGACCTGTCTATCGCCGAAAGCGTCTACAATGGGCATGTGAGCACCAGAACTGGACCAGAGAAACGGAAGAAGGTGGCCTGGTCTGATGGTTCATGTTTTCTTTTACATTGCGTGGATGGTCAGGTGCGTGTGCCAGTGGAAGTCTTGGCACCAGGTTACTTTGACACGTAACATGTACCTAAACATTGTTGCAGACCAAGTATCACTCCTTCACGGAAATGGCATTCCCTGATGGCAGTGGCCTCTTTCAGCAGGATGATGCGCCCTGACACACTGCAAAAATGGTTCAGAAATGGTTTGAGGAACGCGACAAGTTCGAGGTGTTGACTTGGCCTCCAAATTCCCCAGATCTCAATCTGATCAATCCAACCGAGCATCTGTGGAATGTGCTGGACAAACAAGACCAATCCATGAAGGCCCCACCTTGCAACTTACAGGACTTAAAGGATCTGCTGCTAAGGTCTTGGTGCCAGACACCACAGCCCACCTTCAGAGGTCTAGTGGAGTCCATGCCTTGGTGAGTCAGGGCTGTTTTGGTGGCAAAAGGGGAACCAACACAATATTAGGCAGATGGTCATATTGTTATGGTTGAGTGGTGTAGGTCACTTTTATTCCTGCTGCAGCCTGAGGGAACCGGATTTACAGGATGTAAGGATACAAAAATTAAAAAATGAACAACATACTTAATGCATGTGTCTTAATCTTTACACTAAAAAAAGACTCAGTTTGTAAGAAATGCCGTGTTCCTCCTCCATGACAACGCAACAGGGCAAACCAAACACACCAAACCGACCTCTGATCAGCATTTACAGTACATCTAAGTGCCCGTCAGACCTGCTTACCTTCCCAGCCGATCTTCCCGTCTCCGTCTGAGTCTCCCTCCTGCAGGAAAGCTCCGGTCTCAGCAGCAGTCAGGGTCCTCGCTCCTTTGGAGAAGTTCTGCAGGAACAGTCTGATGAAGAGCAAGGGTGCAGCTCCACATTGAGAAAAATAAATCCAACACAAACAACAAAAAGGAAACATTATGGATAAACGTGCACTCAATATGCTGCATTTCATCCTGAAACATAATAAGCAGAAAACTACAAACAGTTTTGGTGAAATCCAGTTTAATACAAGAATTATGTGTGCAGAACAGAAGTGTACACATTCATATATGGGATATTTGCTGTGTTGAAAACTCAACTGCAACTCATCCTGTTCTATGAAGCCGCTTTTGTCCTGGTCCAATATCTTAAAGACCCTCTCGATCTCCGTTGGAGTTTTCTTTGATAAACCCACGGTTTTAAAAAAGAATTTTGAGCTGAAGGAGTCCTTCGCTGAAAGCAAAATCACAGATAAAACTTGATTAGATCCAGTCAGTTAAAATGATCATGTTCTTGAGGTTTCAAGAAACTACAGTGACATGCATGCAAATAAAACGAATGCCTTACATATTATGACAAGAGCAATGTTCTCTTTTTAATCACACACTCAAAGCACAACCATCTCCTCACCTTTACAAGCATTAATAGCTGAAGTGATGTCCGATGCAGCTAGAAAGTCGGTAATAGCCATGGTGGTGGAGACTCTGTTATGGTGGATGTTGCAGATTGGTGCAATTTGGGACCACTGATGAAGAAACGACTAGTGATAGTGGATAGGCTTCACCCAACTGTTGTCACAAACCACCAGTGTCCTTCTGTCCACTGTCATCTGCAGCTGACCACTTCAGCAAACAGTGTGTGTGTGTGTGTGTGTGTGTGTGTGTGTGTGTGTGTGTGTGTTAAAGGGAGAAAGGGAGAGAATCTTGTCATCACACAACTGTGTTCTCTAGAGTGGTTTCTCCATGGGTCAGAGGTCATGGTGGATCTAAATCTACCTAAACTGAAAAACAGAGCCCTGTCAACACAACAGCAAGTCAGTGAGGTTATATTTGGTGCAGGCCTGCATTTCCTCTTCGATCGCTGCCTGCTTGTGGTCGTCCCTGGCAGCGTTTCCGCAGGCTGTAAACATCCTGTTATTATGGCCTCTGTCACTTTCAGGCTGCGCTCCGTAGAGCCGTCTCCACTCACAGTCACCTTGTTCCCACATGTTAGATTCAACATGGGAAGAGCTCCGTTCTCAAATGAGTGAGCGTTCACTTAAAAAGATGCGAAACATGCTATAAAAATATGATAGCAACCACACTCAAGCATTTATTGGAGGTTGAGAAAAACCAGCTTTTTGTAAATGCATCACTAAGTTTGTGTGTAAAGCTCTTCCTGAGTTTTTAATTAACTAATTAACTATGAGCCTGTTTTAAACTAGTGTCATACAATTCTAGTACACTTAAGTTCAAATGTGTTAGAAATGTGTTAGTTAAGACTGTAAATCATATGCTAGAAAACCTTTGTAGCACTGTCCAATCGAAAGCCTTCAACTGTGTTAACAAGTCACAAACTGAGAAAAACATCTAGAAATTACAGTTTCTCGTAGAACTAATGTTAAATTCAAGTTTCCTGACAATCCTTTGTAACTGTAGGTATGACTTTGTTTTATTCATATATGGAGAAATATGTGTTTCAGAGCTGGGAGCATTAACTTAGTTTAGTTTGAGTGTAAAATATCGGATTATGCTAACCTAGCTGCTGATGATGCACGCATAGGGGCTTTAAATAAATTCATTTTAATTCTGAGTTTTTATTTATTTTTGCTACATTTAGGGTTAAAGCAGTAGAGACTGAGACTGAACACAAGTTGAAATTAAAACCTAATAACCACCAAGTATTACCTGATGGTGAAAGCATATATGAAGCCATGCTGACGTGCAAGGCTGAGTCATGTCTTTGTAAAATTTGAAGCTTTTTTAATTTCGTTCAAATTTTTGATGATCAGAAAACAAAAGACAACACCTACTATTGGCATAAGTCATTTTTTTGATTTGCTATAAATGAGTCAATGGGAGTCTCTGGAAAAGCACCTGCTGAGGAATTCTCCCACTTGCAGGTGGCGCGGCAGTTCGCAGCTATTACAGACAGGAAATGGAGTGGTTAGCTGGCAAGGTTATAGACTTTTGTTCTGGTAAAACACAAACATCTCTCCTCACAGTATCTCTCCACCACATTTGGCTCGTTTTGTGGAACTGAAACATTACATGATGCAGGAAACTGACTTTTCCTGCATTATGATTTGAAAAGCAGTGTTTTCCTTGTATGTCTTTATAGCTCCCATGTGTGAGGGGCTGCTGGAGTGCTGCAGTTACTGCGTCATACCCTCCCTAACAGGCAGCACGTGTGGGCCCAAGGCATGGCCAGAGTGACGTGAGCCTGGTTTCCTCAGGATGGACTCCAGTGAGGCCTGCAGCAACCAGAGGGGCAGGGGAACGACAAAAACATCCTTTGCTTCCCCTCACGTACCTGCCCCCCTCTGCCTTGTCCCTTTCAACGCTCCAATGCTTGTTTTCAGGAAGACCAGGCTTCCTGCACGATGGAGCAGTGGATGAGAGGAGGAAGAGGGGGATGGGACAGAGAGGAAAAGACAGACAGAGAGAGAGAGAGAGATGGATAGGGATGGGGTGATTTGGGGGAATTTGTTGCATTGGCTGTTTTATTGGACAGGAACATGGAGTCTGTGAACAGGGAAGACTGCGGCACAACAACACTTAAAATTACAGTTTTGTACTTTCACATGCTGACGTGAAATCCTTTTGGTTTTGTTCTTGCATTTGTGTTGGGAAAATACTGAGCAATGGGACATTTAGCACTGGGCTTGGAAACCAGCAGAGGTAAGTATTACGCGAACAAATGGTAGGTTGCATTACTTACCTATTAAAGAACCAGACACCCTTGGTTTTGGTATTGGATACATTCTTGTTACACACTGTGCAAAGCTTATCTACAAGGACTTATGGCTGAGTGAGCTGGTTGACGTTCAGTGTGTTGCTCAAAGACACTTTCATAGGATGTATCATACACGCATTCACACATACTGGCTTTTATGAGCATTTAATTGGCTTTGAAGGTTTATTATTAGAAATTAACAGCCGTAAAGATTGCTGAGTTTTATCATTTAAGTAAAGTACACACGCTGTTGTCCAGTATCTTTGCCCTTTTGTCTCTTCTCCTTTCTCCATCAAAGTTTAGGTGACTTTTGCAGACTGTGCTGCATCATCATTCTTTACAATAGATTTAATAACTGTGGCTCAGGTTTGTTGAGTGGATTGTCAACTTATTGTAGGGTCGAAATGACTTTGAGCAAGACACTGAACCCCAAATTGCTCCCTGTCAGCAGACCAGCGCCTAATGACAGCTTCGCCACCATCAGTTAGTGTGTGAATGGGTAATTGAGAGACATTGTGAAGGAATTTGTCAATCTCAAGTTTAAAAAGTGCCATAGGAGTGCACCCACACACTATTTAATCATTTTCACGAGTAGTTCTGAGCTAGTTTAGTTCCAAATATTGCTTCAGGTTACTTTTGTGTTAAATCTGCAGTTTGTAGTAGAGGATTTCCATCCTAAAGAAACATTTATTTAGAAACTTATGAATTGAGATGGTGTTAACCTTGGTTTCCTGCATGATCCTTTACATTTGACTGCTACTTATTCATTTACAGGATTAGTGTAGTCTAGTCTGTATTGGAACATTTATTTAAAGTATGATAAAATAAATTTTTGCAAAGTCAAATGGTAAGCTGGCATTTGTATTTTTGCAAATATTGTGATTATCTAGGTTAGAAGAGAAATAAAAGAAACATGAGGATGAGAAATGTTGCCTAAACATTATTCCCAGATTGCTTTTCTCAGGTTGAATACTTCTTAGTGCACATTTTGGTTAATTGTTGATGTTGTTGTATAGTCTGACTGCCCTGTTTATAACCTTCATATATTTTATATCTTTACATCATGGAAAAGGTATTACTATCATAATAACACACATGAGCCATTCACAAGAAAACTACTATCCTGCGCTATTATTGATGTTCACAGTGACCGTTAACCTCCTCTGTGTGGAAAGATAGAAGAACAACATGTGTCAGATTTCATATACCACTGTGCGTGTAATGCCTTCACCACAAACAATTTATCTTGAGAGCAATTTTAATTTAGACCGACGATAATGTCATCAGGATAGACTTAACGTCCCTCAGTAATGTCTGAAACGTTCGGCTCCTCAGGCAGAGAGACAGGAGAAGAGAGGCAGCCTGTTCATCCCTGCATGCATCCCTGAGGAAAGTGGTTACTCCTCCTTTTATCCTGGGCTCAGTTACTGTCTTGTCTATTTCCATCTGACCAGCTGTGGTGAGGGCATGCCAGTGACGTTGCCAAATTCAGCCAAGACAACCCCTCCAACACACGCTTTAAGCTCCACCCTCCACTCTCTCTAACAGTTTTATTTCTCTCCTCTGTTCTGGCATCAATCTTTCAATCTGTGGCTTTCACCGTGTCTGTGCATGTATGTGTCACTCTCCTCTATAGTCTGTTTTGACTTCACTCAAGACTGGATTTTTTAATCCATATTAAAACTAATGTGTAAAAACAACATTTTTTTGTTTTACTATATCTTGGCATGGACTAGTTGCCAGACGACCAGGGGAGACTCCAGGAAGTCACTGGTCCCAGCCAAGAAATAGTTTGGTGCATAACCTCCCGCTGGCTGTTTCCCCGTTTCCTGTGTTTATGCTAAGCTACGTTGTATGCTAAGCCCCGTAGCTTCCTATTTAGTGTACAGTATGTATGAGAGTGGTATGACGTCAAACTTTTCCTTTAAAGTAGAAAAACATGCAGCCATGCAAGTGCTTGTATGTTGCAGCCTTGGTGGAAAGCAGCAGGCCTCGTGCTGCTGTCCTGCTCTATCCCAGGCTGGAGGGAAGTTGATCCTCCTCAGCCTGGTGGATGAACTGCAAACATGAAATGCCTGTCGAATGCACAAGAGATGCAGCCATTTCTGTCTTCTGTGTTCTGGCCTCTCTGTTTCTTATCTGTTTGAACTGTAACTAAGAGGCAATCCTGACTCATCACATTTTTGACTTAAAAGTGGTTGCTGCTGTGCAACTGGATCAGGGCTGATAAATACCAGTCAGCTTAGGATGCAAGTGATAGGATCTGTGCTGGGACAAGACAGGGAGACAGGTTTGGGGGGGGTGGGTGTCAGGGGAGACTCAGGGACTCCCTCGGGCGTCTCTGAGGACAGGAGGGGTGAGAGAGTTGAAACAAAGATTGTGGCGTCAGAGAGAGCGGCTTGGTCTGGAGTTATAGGTGTGCTGGACAGATGGATGTACGAGATATAGAAGGACAGACGCTAATATATAGTAACAAGCTAAAACCATCCCCAAAACATATTCCCTCTGAGAAGCCTTCCTTGTCTCTCCGTCACAGAGTCCATATGGCCGGTACTGGAATCTACAAGCTAAAACAAGTCTCCATATAAAATAAAGGGCTTGACATGAAAGCATGGGGTCCTGTTTCATGTTCCTATAGTGTGAGGTAGTGTGATATACCCCTGGGCAGCGCCTGGTTCCCAAATAAAGATATTTATGTATATTCCAATGCCATAGGCCCCTGTAAATCTCATCACATTTAAGATTAGCCACTGAAACAGATCTACTCTTATCTGATCATGGGGCAGTGTGTGTGTGTGTGTGTGTGTGTGTGTGTGTAAATGAGAGCTCTGTCAACGAGCGCTCAAACTCAGCTTCTCCATAAACACTTTTAAAAAGTCGAGGAGTCCCACAGCTGTCTCGGCCTGTGTGCGTGGGCTGCCTGTGTCAGTGTGTTCGTACAGGTCAGAGGTCGCAGTCCTTGAACATGTTTCCCACCGTCTTTTGCGTCCCAGCAGTCCCGACATTTCGAGTTAAATTCTTCCCCACTTGTGTGTGTGTGTGTGTGTGTGTGTGTGTGTGAAGTGTGTGTTAACTTTATGCTATTGCTGAAATGTAATTTCGCCCCGCTTAGCTGATCCCTCAGCTGTGGTTTGATTACAGAACGGGATGAGGTAAGTGTTTACATGTCACAGTCGTTGCTCAACCTTTAAAATGGCAGGAACAGAAATGGGTCCACATGACGTGACAGACAGGCACAGGCCTTTCACCACTTTGCCTTTATTCACAGTTTGTGTGTGTGTGTGTGTGTGTGTGCGCGTTCTCCGTTTACTTTTTTCCCCCCACTGAGGTGAACTGCTACACTCTACTGCGGTCTAGTGGTAGAACAGCACAATGACATATGCTGCAGAAAAGGTTATAATTAACCAGACAACCTTTCTGCTTTTAGTTGACATGGGAAAAATGTTTGGTCACCTCAGGTAATGAACTATACATGCAGACACTGCAAAACCAACACTTTTCTCCTATAAACCCATCAATATTTAGGTTCAGTAACCCTTTCCATCAATGTAAGTGTAGCTCTTGAATTTTCTTTTTTTAATTCTGAAGGTTTCTGTTTGTTTAGACTTTAAACAGAAACAGCTTTGTCATTTTCTTTTTTCAACAAAATATTTTTGTCTTTGCATTTGGCAGAACTTCAGAACTTGTATTGAGTGAATTAATAAGAACTTCTGGACAGTGTGTTGTTTCACACTGATACCACGGAGTGCACCTCAACACTTAGATTTTTGTCTTTCAGCAGGGTCTTGTTCTGCCTGGTCAGACACACTTTGTGTAAACAAGATATTTATTTCTCCCTGTGACATGAAATGGCTTTTATATGGTGAAGGATGGAGTAATAAATGACTGTCAGTAAGCCCATGTTCTAATTGCACCAGGAAATGAGTAAAGATCGACTTACTCCACCTACATTCCCACACCCGACCAAATCCTCCCACCAACACTGACCCACCCTCCTCAAACAGCTCTCTCTCCTCCTGTCACTGTCTTTACATACAAACACACACTCTCCCCCTCTCTTTACACTCACACTTCTCCCAAAATGGCAGTGCCCTTGGCAGCAGTGGTGCTAGTTCAGGCGGGCAGTGTTCCCAGGTCTGGACTGGGGAAGAGCAGGTGTACTGCTGTCAACAGAGGCTCATAAATACTCCGCCAGCGATCTGAGATGGATTACACATTTATGTCATCCTATTAAAGACACTCTGTCAGCAAACACCTTTAAGACACTGTAATCTCCCGCCTATGAGAAAAGTTTTTTCTCCTTACAAAGGGAATTTAGGGTGCGGCTCAGCGCTGTGCAACACAGCTAGTGCTAATCTGCAACAAATAGTCATTCAATTCACAACCAAATGCAGAGCTGGCTTCAATCGATTAAAATGTAAAGGCTGCGAAGAAGTTCACCAGCTTACTTTAAGTGCTTACATTACAGTTTTATTACTGATGAAGCCACGCACCTTGAACAAATATGTACGCACCAGTGACATATTTACCACTCTGTATGTTGTAATGTTAGTGTCACATTTCACTCGCGCTCAGCCCCTCTCCTCTGCAGCCGTGAGACCCTGTGTCCAAATAAAGGCTGCAAAAAACGCTACCAGCGCTCTGACTGGATGTTTCGATTTCCCATATTACCCACAGAGCTTTGCAGTGCCCCATTCCTTTGGCGTGGGACAGTGACTTTGGAGACCTGAGCTCCATATGTACCTCCTCATGGTCTCGAGCACGGTGTACGCTCAGAATAAGCCCAATGATCTCCAATTACCCACCCCTCACGGATTGTTTGGTGTCACTCGCTGTCTGCCGGCTGGATAGGATGATTCTGCGCCTGCAGTGTAAAAGGATAGTTCTACAGTTCTTTTGGCACATGCACGGTACAGCTCAATCGCTGCAGCAAGATGTTTTGGGACCAAGCCAGTTAATTAAAAAGATTCAAAACAATTCACCTCGGCGTTTGGGCTTGTTCTCACCCTCTTTAACACAACAGACACGTTCTTTATTGTAGTTCAATTGCTGATGACAGATGAGGTCAGGTTTCCCTGTAAGTCGCAGACGAGAGACGAGAAAATGAAATCTGGCTGGTTGGAAACCAAGTTAGCCAGTTTGATAGCTTTCAAAGCAGATCGGTGAAAAAACTATATTGAGTGCTTTATCCTGCTTAAATAAACTACAGCAGATAATAAAACACAGCTATTAGGCTTCATCTGCAGTCAGTCGGAAGGCCTGAAACCGAAGCTGTATCGCTCTTTCATCTGACATTTGGATGCAGAAGTTGCAGAGATATCAGATTATGAGCAACTCAGATGGCACACATCAATCATCAGTCCAATGTGAAAATAGAAAGTGGAACAGACCGGAACAAGCTCACATTTTGTGCCAGTGAGAAGGCTTTCAGCACAGCGACTGCATCACATCCTCATGTGTACTGCTAAGTTCAGTGAAAAAAGAGTTGACTATACTGAAACACTGTACTGTGAGTAGTCAGAGTGCCCTGACTGACCCGATATGGATCCATGGTCGCAGGTTGCTCAGTGACACAATGCCTTGGAGGACAACTGTACAGGGGGAGGGTGTGGGGAGAAAGCAAAGATGAGGAGAAAAGGAGAAATGCAATCACCTTCCTTGTTCTGAATGGAAAACACCATCTGTCCATCTCCATGTCTCTTTCTCCATCCCTTTTGCTTCGGTGCCCTTCTTTCCTCTTTCATTTCCCCTCTCTTCCACCTCTTTGGGACCCAGAGGTGGACTGAATGGTGACATTGTTGCCTTCTGGGAACAACATCCTGATGCTGTCAGGGTGTGTGAAGCAGAACTCCAGCATCAGTGATTTTGTTGCCAGGGGGAGGACTATACCAGCGGAAACTTCCTAATAAATGCGGGTGCTTGGACGTTACATGATGACAAGATGATGATAAATAATGTTACAGTACAAATGACAGTAGCAGCAACTGCAGAAGTATAGCATCATGCACAGCAGCAGTAGGGACAGAAGTATAATATTTCTGTTTCTATTAATAAAAACTGCAGTAGCTGCTGCTGTTCTACTTTCAACCTCTAAAGGGAGCTAATGTTCCCTGTGAGACCATGCACCAAAAAGCCCACAAATACAAAATACACTATTAGAACCCACAAAACCAACTCTGACAAAGGTTTGGCTTTACTTGAATGTAATTCCATTTTAATTAAAAGGATTTAATGATAATGCTAAATAATTGAATATATTGTCTTAAGTACACTGCTTTAACTTTATTGTGAAGATAAAAATAAACAAAAA
This sequence comes from Nannoperca australis, assembly GCA_036023655.1. Classification (NCBI taxonomy): domain Eukaryota; kingdom Metazoa; phylum Chordata; class Actinopteri; order Centrarchiformes; family Percichthyidae; genus Nannoperca; species Nannoperca australis. The sequence continues at coordinate 1,026 of JAVQJD010017427.1, read as the reverse complement.
ATATCACAATAAAAAATGAAATGCAATTTCAATTCCTATGGCTTTCCTTTAGACTGCACTTAAGTCAGTCCTAAATTCAAGATGTATTCATATATATATATAACACCTTCATCTAGTTTCTACAATAGGCAGAATTAATCTAATTTGAGCAACCATTCATATAAAACAAATGAATTGCTGTGATTACTTAATGGAATATTTAATTAACCTATTACTCATTTTGTTTTGTACTTATTTATATACACAAAGGAAGTGAATCCTCAGACATCCAGCATGTGGCTTCCAAACCTTCTTACAGCCTCTGAGTGTGAAACACAGACACAAGACCTGGTTAATGGGCCTAGACATTAGTGGTGACTGTATGATAACGGCTTATATATCCTACACTTAGCTTTCAATAATTGCATCAACTCACCTGTCTCTTGGGTGTCATTTACAGCCAGTTTCCAGAGACTTCAGTTTATACTGTTATGGAGTATATGCAGAAGTTTTATGGAACCATTTCACACTAAGGCAAAAATAATCATGTGGTTATGAGTAATCGGTAATAACTTTATAAATGGTTAATGCATAAACGTGTTTTAATAGAAGCTTCTGTTAGTTCAAACTGTATATGGAAGAGTCATTATGGCTTGAAACAGAGCTCCTTAAAGGACAAATACGATCTTGTTGATGTCAAAGAGTGCACAACAAACCAGATGAATCTCAGCCTGGAAACCAAAAGATATGTTTGCTCTTGCATTAATATTACTGCTTTAACCACACAGATGTTTGAATGAAGTATAACATACATATGAAAAATAAAAATTCATAAGAATAATGTACAGTAAGCGTTGCCCCTGTCCGCTCTGCCCTTAATCATTCAGGCAGTTGTGTTACATTAGACCAGTTGAGTTATTGATCCCCATGTTTCTGCAGAAAGGCCAGCAGCCTTGTGTACTGTATATGTGAGCTCTTTGTCCTTTCTCTGTCCTCACCTCCTTTCTCATCTCCTTCTCTTCATCACCTTCCTTAACCCCACTTACC
>JAVQJD010017422.1:0-15431 GCA_036023655.1 Nannoperca australis | reverse complement strand
TCTGTGCAAGCAGAGCAAATCCAAGCGCAAGCAGGGACAATTTGAACATGAAATCATTAAAGACTGCTCTCAAACCGAAAGAATGTGCTCTTGATTAAAGAAAGGGATCAACCTCCATACCAATGAGAGCCGCTTGGTCCGTGAGGACCCGTTGGAAGTCCGATGCTTCTTGTCTTTGTCCTGCGGACACTGGACTTTTTTCTACAACAGCATGCTATGCAAATAACAAGAAAATGCAATAATTAATAATCGATGCATTCTACACCCTATCTTATACTGGTAGTACATGTCGCTGCACTTTCACCCTCACTAGCCTCGTCCTCATTCTCAGGCTCATAGTCTTCAACACTAACTTTCTCCTTGCAAGTTTGCCTGCAGCTCGTTTTCATCACTACTCAATTCTAATTCATCCTCACTGACATCAACTGGGAGAGCTAGTTCTACCTTCGTTCTTGAAGAGGCATAGAATGATAGACTATAGCCTACAATGTACTGTAATAGCCTGATGTTTACTTTACTACAACTTTAACATCAAATGAATCTAGGTTAAATTGTAAAAATAAAATGATGGTGACTGGTATGATTTTGAACAGTATATAAAGCTAAATACACAATACCACAATGTCATGGTGAATCCATAATGGTACGGTGTATTTTAACAAGTTTTCATTAATTAGCAAATAAAGTACATTAAACTATTAGAAATTAAGCTTTACTCACCTATTATTGTGAATCCAATTTTTTTCAGACTGAAAAAGGCCAGGAAAAGGCATTTTCAGACAATTTTTGCGGAGAGAAATGGTTAAGCTGCTCCTTGTGGGACAGTCTGCTAAAAAGGGTTCCAGCATGGCCTCCAAAGAGTCATGTGACAAATTCAAACACTAATATTGGTTCCTTTTGGGCCTGGCAGGTGAGAAACACATTGCACATACACACTCCAGAGACAAACACTGCTAACGAGTGACCACGAGTCACCACCGCTGGATGACCGCAGACCACCATGGCATCCTTTTAGGCTCCCAGGCCTGTGTGGCCTGAGAGAGACATCTTGTACATTGTTCATGATAAGTGTTATGTGTCTATGTTGTGCTGATGTTACAACAATCCTCGACGCACGACACCAAAAGGGAATTGCTGACACACAATGTTGCCGCAAAAACAGCATTTGCTTTCCAACCCTCAAAACAGTGCTATATACAATTTACAATGGTGAGGAGATGTTGAGGTAGAGATTCTAAAATGACCGTAGTGCAAATAACAGCAGTACAATGATTGTGCAAATGGGCAATATTAATGGTGTGATTTATGATAAATAAACCTATTGGTGTGTTGTTTTATATTTCTTTTTCTTCATGTACTTGATTGTCAAAAATGACAAAAAGTGGGGAATTGACTCTGTATCTGTCTTTAGCTGACCTCTCCCTTAGAGGCGGTGGAGACTTATTGTGGGACTCTCCGGTTTTGTCCTTAATTATGAGAAACTGATTATCTCACTGGTGACTTGCCTTTGTGAGGACGCAGCATGTGAGAAATCGGTGTGACCAGTTTGTTCCACTCACCTGTTTGCAGCCCAAACAGCACAGTCCAACCTCACCTGTGAGGGGCGTGAAGGCGCCAACGTGTACGATTTCTCTGTAAAGATAATTTAACCACGTTCCTTTTTACCCTCTTGACTGTGGAACACTTTGAAGGCACATCAGTGGGTACTTTCTGCAGAAAGCTTAATAAATACTCAAACACACTGGTGACTTGGAGACTCTTTATTTTGAGATTTCCACCACAGGGGTAAGCCAAAAATAAAGTACATTTGTGTTATTTTGATATTATTTATTCAGCTAACTGTTCAGTTATGCTGTCTTAACTTTATTTGAAATGCTGTTTGAAAGTCCTAAAAACATCATGAAGTGATCATTTTGGACTGACTGTGTGCCTGTAGGACTTATGTTTGACATATTACACCCACACTGAGTTGCATTTAAATGTAGGGCTTCCAGCTGTGGATCAGATATTGTCCTGTATCCTAGTGAATTGACATTGGTTGCTGTCTTTGTCTCTCAGGAGGTGTAACAGTATTCACTGTAGAGCAGCTCCAGGATTTGTCTCTGAAGTAATCACCACAGGCAGACTCTCTGCTGAGCAGCTCAAACACTTAAAACAAAGCCAAACAATATCATACACAATGAATTCTACTAGGATTTTCTCTTAAATCAACAGGATAAACAGTACTTAGCATACATTAGCATTCTGTAGGGTGTAGACTAAATACTGTCAGTCAGTATATACAGTCATTATTTGTGCTATAATACTAAAAACACATGTATTCTGTAGAAAATCCTTTTTATTTTTCTCACTCAAAAATAAAAAAAAAGGTTCTGCACCAACTGTAACCTAGAATAACACAAAATTAAGATAATGAAGGAATATTTCCTTTCCTTTCCAATGTTCCTTCTTTGTCATGAAATGCTGCAGAGAAAGTACTTCACGTTCATTTATTTTACCCACAATTCCATACTGCAGTAGATGTCACAAAGAATCAGACAGGGTTTTGTTTTTCCAAGTTGAATCCTTGTCCAAACACGGTGAGTCCACAGCTGCTGCGGTGATCCCAGCTAAGTGATGGCTTTTGGATGTGTGGAAACAAACACCAGAGATCATCATGTTGGACAAACTGCACAGAGGCTACTCAGAACATGATATTTGAAGATAGGCTACTGACTGAAGGCTGGCTCACTTGTGTTCATTACAATCACGATGCAGCATTTGTAGCTTACAGGATTAAAAGGGAACTCCACTCAGTTTGGGAAACCACAGTGAACAAAAAGTGACAGTATTACTGGATAAGGAAAGCCGAAACTACAATATTAATCAAACTATCAGTAGAGTTAGTTGTCAGAAAACTAAGACTGAAGGCTAAAATAGCAGTGCTGGTAAAATAAGAACCAGTGTTGTAGTCAAGACCACTTAAACCGAGACCAGAGTGTATCGAGACCAAGACAAGACCAAGCAGGTTGAGACCAAGACCAAGACAGGCCGAGAACGAGTCAGCTTCCTTTCAAAGTGCTGATAAAAGTTTGACGTGGCCCCAGCTGTCTCAGGAAGCGTAACATTGCAGAATCTACACACTGCTGTGTGTTTTCTTTTGGATGATGTTTTGCAGATGAACTTTTTGTGGAAATGTGATGACAGATGATGTTGCTGACATCTCCTCCCGCTCTCAGACAGCCACAGCTTCTTCTCCTGTCTCCTGCAGTGACTTTCTTTGAGTGTGGAGGTGGATCCCGTGGGTCAATATGGACGGTTCACCCCTCTATAGAAAGGTCATGACCTCTACAAAACAGGGAGCTTCAGTAAATCCGTGTAAATGCTGCGATTCAACCACTAGATGGAGCTACAGACCGTGTGCTCAGATGGAAGGCAGAGAGTAGGGCTACTGTAATGCATTCCCTGACAAACTAATGAACAGAAAACAGCTGGAATTGTCTCAAAATGACGAAGAGATATCGGAGAAGTCAGAACTAGTGTTTTTATGTGACCACACACAACTGTTGTTTACAAATACAGCAAATAAAACAGGCTTTGTAGTCACGAAGGTTCAAAGGAAAGTTTGTTGTTGTTGTTCTTCGTTGGATAACTCCGCTTGTTGTGATCGTACCGTGATGAGAGTTGTACTGATAGAATCCGTGGAGTCTCGGTGTTAATTCGGTGTTTATGTGTCATGAACACATCGGTCTCGGACCGCCGTGACTGTGGGCGTGCACCGGGCTCTACTACACGATCATTCTATTGACAGTAGTTCTGTGTTTCTGTCACGTGGACGTGATGACGCTGGATTATAGTAGAGTTTTACTGGTTAAAACGGTGTCACATGACTATGGTGACGCGCGTTTAAATGCCCGTATAAGGGGGTTCTCGGGGGGAAGAGAAATAAATCAGACAATACACTGACAGTTTAGTGATATCCCTGCAGCTGTGGTCTTCAAATAAAATCCTGAGTCCTCTTAGTCCGAGACCGAGTGAAAATGCGGTCGATTCTGAGACAAGACCTTCAAAAAGTGGTGTCAAGACCAAGACCAATCTCAAGTACTACAACACTGACAAAAACAGTCAGTCTCACAGCAAAACCATAAAATAAGAAACACTTGTTTGTTCTGCCTCCCATGCTGTTCGTTGCTTTACCAGTAATATCACAGGATCAAATCCTGTCCAATGAAAACCATGTATCTCCACATTTGGTGATTTAGAATTTTTCTGATAATCTGAAGGATGACCTGTGCCTTTGTGTTGAGATACTTTACTTCTAAATAAACCGTCTAAAATCTCATAGGATTATCGGAAAAAATGCTTCATCACAAAGCTGAAAACATCGTATTTTTCTTAGTCCCATGAAAAACATGGCTCTCCACAGGAAAGCTACTTAACAGTAACAGGGGTTGTCTTGAACCAAAGCAATAACACGCATAGACTCAAACGGAGTAGGATGCCCTTGTAATTCTGTGGCAGTGAAAATTATCAACATATTCTTGGGAGTTTAAGAAGCAGGCATACACAGTTGGCCACGCTAGGCATTTTATCACAATGAATATGCGATGTGAGAAATGTTGGCATTGGAGCTTCTCCCCAAATGCCAACATTTGAGAAAATTGCATGAAATGGTCAGATTCAACATTTCAAGTGAGCATCAGCACGTGTGAGTGCAAAACATCAACATTCATTTTCAACATAACGTTTTGCATACCTACACCATCACACAAACAGTGAATCTGCCACTTGAAATCCCCCACTAGCACAGAAACCTAAACCCAACAAAAACTACTTAACATTAACAGCAATATGCAGGCTAGGATCTGCTTGCTCATGAAAATGCGTTTAACATAATGCATAACGACAGCCTTGTATCATTTTCTTGCTGTCACATCACTACAGCAATGCATTTGTTCCACACACTTTTTAAAGTGCACAACTGTGATGAACTGTGTGCGACACAAACCTGCATCTATTAAAGAAAGCCATCACTCTCAGTGTAAGGCCTGAAATGTCTGATTCCCAAGTTGACAATGATGATTTTAGATTTTTTCTCCTTCATTTCTGGAACTTGGAACACCCATATAAAATATAATAAAATAAAATAAAAAGTTAAAATCTAAAATACATTTCCAATCACAGTGCAATAAATCCAGAGAAGATTCGTCCAAGCCAGTTTTACCATCTACTCACATTGAGTTGAGATCAGTTACAAGCAGAGACCACTAAGAAATCTATACCAGGGCTGCACTCTACCTGTCCTCCAGCATGTGGTGCTATTACACTGCATATGACGACGAGGTACAAAAAATAAAATCTGGGAACTGTGAACACCACAAAGGGCGTGTCTCAAACCCCACCACTGTGTGAAGAAAAATAAAAAATATCAATCACTGGCTGGAAGGGCTTTTTACATTATTCATTTATTTGCAGTTAAGAATTATATTAATGTGTCTATACTTTTAACAACAAATTGGAATAAATATACTTTACTGCATTCATCAGAGTTCACCGTCATGAAGACTTTCTGTTGAGTGTGTTGCAGAACTGAGGTCAGACTCTGATACTATGTGTATAAAGCATGTAACAGAAATCCAATAACAGGAATTTGGTTTATTTCTTGTGCATTTCAATGAGAAAACAGCTTCCTGATTTTTATTATCAGAGATATTATGTAACGTGGTAAAAAGCAGTCTGCAGGTTTTATACACTCCAAAACTGCTGAATTGTGAAACATCTTTTGTCCATCGTGGTAATAAATGACCAACAGTTTCTACTGACATTTCTGAACTGAACGTGGGCCTTGGAGCTGCCCAGGCTTTTTCCCCAGCCGGCCGCACCTCTGACACTAATCAGATTTCTCTTCTGACTTGACTTAAAGGAAGTAAGTCTAGTTAATGCCTTACGTAATGAGACAGACACTGAAATAATCTGTCCGCATAGGATCATTGGCTCCAGTGTTCAGCGCCTTTACAGGTGCATGTGATTTCACTTTTTATGAATAAAAGGGAACAAAACCTTTATTTTCCAATTTTGAGAACACTGACCACATTAATGATTACTTTAAAATGTCTACAATTACCTTTAAAGGGTAAATCTGATTATATTCTACAAGTTTCTTATTGTCAACAAATCCTGTGTGTATCCCCCAAACCAAGCCTGATTCACCTTCTTCCTCTCCACATAGAACTCCATTGTTCTCTAAAACTGTTAAAAACACATCAATGAGGCACACTGTTGCACTTGCACGTTCTTTCACCACCTTGAACACAAACACACTGTAGTTTATTTTGACTCAATCCCACATCTGCTGGCCCAAATACTCACTAGAGCACCAAATGTGGATTCATCCATGGTTGAAAATAGTCCCCAACAAATGAACTGTTTCCTCCTGTTTAAGTAATGTTTGTTAAAGCTACAGTGCCCAGCGATTCCCAACAGGTATTTTAGCCTCACTGCCATGGTTTTAAAAACAAGGTTATTACAAACAATAAATGACTTTATTCTTTATTCTAGGGACGGTTGAATCAGAGGAAAAACATGTTGACATTGTTGCATTTGTTTTATGGGATTAATATTATGGGTTATCATATCTGTATCAGCCCTGAAAGTCCACATCATTGCATCTCTAATAGAAACCCTTCTGTCTTTAGATGTGGTTGGATGACCTTTGGGATTTAGAACTGGAGACTGGATGATCTTGGTGCCAGTGAAGTTTCTTCCACTGAAGGGTTGATTAACAGGCCATTTAGTATATTTCTTTAAACAACTGCAATGTTTAAATACCCAAGCTAACCAACAGCCACAGTAGCCTCCTGTAAAGCACAGCAGCATTCAGTAACGGTGACTTCCTGTCTGATCTTTCCTGGAGACCATTAGTGATGAAATACGCTTTGAAATACACTTTTCCTCTGTGGTTATCCAACCTGAAAGTATAGACGCCTTCAGAAGAGAACTGTCTGAGCGCTTTCTGCTGTTTATTGCTACACATGAAGCCCAGAGACAACAGCCACAGCTGTTGATGTATGCGTCAAAGCATAAAGCACAGTAGAAGAAGAATGAGAACATGGATTTCAACCTAGGACAACGAATAGAAGGTTAACTGGTCTGCTGGATGTTTAACTCATTGAAGGTGGTGGTCAGAAGCCAGAATTTTAGGGGGTGGCATTTTAAGACAAGGGAAGGCTTTCACAGTTGGACTGTAAAAAGCCTGCTTGGAGTGAGCTGATGCTTTTGATCTTCCTAAACCTCAGAAATGTCAGCTCGTCTCCCCAGCAGGGGTCAAGTTCCACTCGTCACACACGCCAAATCAAATGTCACAGACCGAGAAGCTCGGAGAGTGAAAAACCTGGAGAAGGGCTGTCCTCTCTAAACTGGAGACTTAACGGTACTTGCTAGACTTCTGCTCTCAGTGCATTTCCTGGTGACCATGGTCAGTCAATGAAAACAACCGGGGTATTCCAAAGTGAATGACCTCGGAGTGGGGTTGGGGATGAACTAGAGTTCAAAGTTTGTTCCTCTTTCCATCTGGTCTCCCCCCACGTCTCTCCTCATCCTCGCATGGATTACAGCGTCTCTTTTGGAGGCACGGGAGTCGGTGAAAAGAGGCATCCATTCCAGCGTGATGAGAAGTGTGTGTGTGTGTGTGTGTGTGTGTGTGTGTGTGTGTGTGTTTGTGGGGAGGGTGTTACCATATGTGGGATTCACAGTGAGTCATTTTAATGACGCCCACCCCTCCACCCAGCCGGCGATAGTTCATCCCTCCGTACAACCTAGAAGGAGACCAGTCGACAGATAAACGGAAGGTTCAAATGTTGTTTCGTGCAGTAGAAATGACAGTATATGCTACAAAGTTCTGGTGCTCGTGGATGTGAACATGGCAGAATAGACGCAAAATTGAGAAAGTGAAAATTAATTGTTGACTTCCTTCTTGGGGCTTCTGTGATGAGCCGTTCTTCTCAGTGTGTGTAATATCACTATCTAATTAAGTCAAGAGTTGTTTTGTTGTTGCATGTACTGTAACGTTCCTAATGTTGATGTAAGTGTTCACTTCTAAACTAACCCCAACGGGAGATGCTAATAGATCTCAGTCAGTGATGTCTAGTCTTCACTTTTCTTGCTGAAACAAGATGGTGAATGATAAGGAGGATTCAGTAATGTGATTTTCTGAATATCAAATATTTGTCCAAATCAATATACTGATAAGACCAGACTTATCTTATCATTACTGACCACATCCAACTATTTCTCTATTGCATAAAGTGACAACTTACAAATATGCTAACTTTACAATTTAAAGAGCAACAGTAAAAACAGTATTGGATGAATTGGATGTTGCTTTCTGAAAGCTGCCATTACTTTATATCAAAAATGTGAATTTACTGTTGCATCGCTGGATATGAAATAAAAATAAAAAATAAATGTCAGTAGTTCTCTGCTCGTTTCCATAAAAACTACAGACTACAGGAGCAGTCTGTGAATGTGCATGACAACAATTACAAATGCCACACTTAAAGGTTGACATCAACATATACTGTCAAATTTTCTAGTGCTTAGTAAAATCACCCACAGCAAATGGAATGTTGCAACTTCGTTTGAGCTGTCCGGTCCTACTGCTACAGAAAATAGTGTGATATGGTAATGCAAAGCTAATAATCTTGCTAATCACTTAGAACTGCAGTAGCATTAAATCTAAATGCTTGTTTTGATGTACATATGATGACTAGCTACCACTATTGCTGTATTGTTTTGGTGTAATCGTACTGTGAATTGTGTAATTCCATCCTTTTCCACAGTGGCACCTACCTCCATGTGTTGGCATCAGGGTCATAGACTTCTATAGTTTTGAGATACGTAGTCCCATCAAAGCCCCCGACTGCCATCAGCTGACCATTCACCACAGCCAAGCCCACCTACAGATGCACTCAATTACACCTGGACCTCGAACACACGTTCAAGCATTTTTTTATATTTTAAGCACACACTCACCCCGCTCCGCCTGGACGTCATGGCCACTACAGGAGACCACTGATTGGTCCTGGGGTTGTATCGCTCTGCACTGCTCAGCTCCGTGGTGTCGTCTCTCCCTCCAACAGAGTAAATCATGTCCTGGTACACCGCGCAGCCAAGGTGCTTCCTCCTGGTTCCCATCGGAGACACCGTGTGCCAGCGGTTCTCTTGAGGGTTGTAGCGTTCCACTGAGGAGGAGAGAAAGATTAAAAATGTTTTTTGTTGTTTTGTTTTTTTAAGAGTGGGGGAAAATAATTAATTAAATGAAAGCAAAAAAGGAAAATTATTACATGGAACATCTTCTCATTACTAACGGTCATTCTCATCACAGCTATGGGTTAACTTAAGTTCATACTCATCACATGACTCGGTATCATACCTGTATTTAATGGTGACGTCCCATCAGACCCTCCTACGGCATAAAGGAACCCCCCCAGCACAGCCACAGCTACACCCAGTCTCCTGGTGCTCATGGAGGCCACACGGGTCCATTTGTTCTCCTTAGGATCATACCTGCAGCATAAGAAGATGTAGCTATTACACAGCATTATGTTACGAATAACAGAATCAATAAAGCAAGTGAAACAACCCGTATATGTGGAATTCACAACTTTCCTTGGGTCCGTGTGAATATAGTGAAATGAAGAGTCAAGCTGAATGTATAGAGTATGAGAAAGGGATCTGAGAAACGTGGTAGTTAACGATTGTTCAAATGCACAACAATTTACTTCATGGGAAGCTTCCAGAATTTAGCCAGCTCTTCATGACGAACAACAAGTGTTGGGTATGAACAGGAGGGGGATGAAGGTAAGACAAGTAATATACTGACCTACCTCAACGAAACAAGTTGCAGGCTGTAGGTTTTAATTTAGGTTTAATTTCATGTCTAACAAAACACAAATATATGGTCAGTTTCTCAGACAAAAGACACAAACGTTTTGACAGATACCTTTCTACAATGTTGAGACAGGAAACCCCATCCTGTCCCCCTACAGCATACAGATAACCACCGAGGACGGCCACTCCCACACTGGTACGACAAGTGCTAGTGGGGGCCACGTCACTGCTCCACTGATTGGTCTTAGGATCATATCTGAATAGGAGAGATGAAGAGATAAATTAATTACAATAATAATAATAATAATAATATAACTTCCTAGACCTTTTCAGTTTAGGAATGTGGAGCATGAAAGATAAAAAAGAATGAACCGCTTGTGTGATCTTTCCACACCTCTCCACAGAGTTGAGGTACGACGAGCCATCGTGACCTCCCACTGCATACAGCAAGTCATCCAGAACACTGACACCAACTCCACAGCGCCGCTTACTCATCGACGCTACCATCCGCCACTCATTGGTCTGGGGATCGTACCGCTCCACGCTGGAAATGGCGTCGCCGCTGCACCAGCCACCAACTACCAGACAAGCAGACATGCGGGAAGAGACAACAGGGAGAGTACATATTAATGGGATGCACCCAGATACACTTTTTACAATCCTCCACACTAGCAGTGGGGTCTTACCTATAGATTACATCTATGTATTTGATGCAAGGGAAGCCCTGGTTGTAATTTATTGCCTAGAAAAAGGTACTGACCTGCAAAGAGTACCTCTCCACAGCGGATGGGTTTCCTCGGCCGGGTTCTGGGGCCCTGCATCAGCGGCCTCTCCTGCGGCAGCAGCAGGTAGTTCTTAGCTTCATCAACCAGGTCTCTAAAACAGAGAAAAGGGTAGATGTAGATAATGTCGTAAATCAAGGTTACATATAGTTAGTGCATCATCATAGTGATTGTATAAAAGTGAGGTAGGGGTTTCTCCACTCTGTATTTTTCAACCTTGTCTTGTCTGGAAATTTAGAGAAATCTACAGAATTTCTGAATCCAGATCAGCATCAGCAGCATTTTCCCACCAAAAACATCTAAATGGTTGACAAACAAACAGCACCCACCTGCACTCCTCGTCACTCTTAATGAGGGGGTCTGACCCAACGGTGCCAACCAGGAACTTGGGGCTGAGCAGCGGCAGACGGACATGCTGCAGGACCTACAGGACACAAGAAATCAGTCAGTCCCAAAGTGTTCTGCTGTCTAAATGTTGAGGGTATACGGCTGGATTGTCCACCAACAACGACACTGGTAACAGATCCAGTCACTAGTGTGGATGTTTCTGCAGACACAAACCTGGGGTAGCTGTGGTCTGCGCTCCTGGATGCTGTATTTGACCCAGGCCATCACAGCGTTGAAAACCTGCTCCTCGCTTCGCACATTCAGCTCATCACTGGAGATGATGTCAATCAACTGGTTTGCGGGCAGCAGCATGAACTCTTCACTTTCCATTACCTAATACCACAGAGCAGAACAGTAAGTCACATTACATTCTCCTTCATCACTACATCCATCCATTTTTACAAACACACCATCACAACAGAGCTGAAATCATCACAGGGATGATTTCCTTTATCACAACAAGAGGCACGTGAAAGTCCTGTGTTGTTGAGTGAAGATACACATCTTGACATGTCCTAGCAAGAAAAGCACAGGTGCTGTTAACTTCTACTAAAATAGAAACAGACATTGACAGTGTTTATAGTTCCTCCTGTGTCGTTTGCACTCTTTTCCAGAACATTTAATGAAATATATTATCCACCAGATGTAGCCGTTTAACCTGAAGCCATTCACTGCAAGTATCTCTGCTCCCAACAGCTGCACTTGTTTGAGCTGACAGGAATCAATGAAAGATAGAACTGTTTGTGGTTGTAAACCAAAATAGTAAAAGCAGGAACCAGAAAATCAAATTTTTGATTTCATAAACAGTTATACGATTCATGCTACCGCTACTCCATCTGTGTTGCCTGATGGAGAGTTAAAGGTAATTTCATTTTTCCAGCTATAATAAAACATGCACACAATCTGATAGATAAAGTGATGCATTCTTCCATTCGAGGTCACCAGTCTGCCTCCTCTGATGCACATATGCAACGTCTCACGCATGCACTGTGTTGGATTGCGTCGTGTGGAGTCAACACACTGGTTCTTGCTGCCAGCTCTCTCTTTCTACATCAAGTTTGTCTTTAATAATAATAATAATAATAATAATAATAGAATGTTTCATTATACATTTATATTTAGTTTAGACAGGAAAAGAGGCTTGTGTTCAACTGTATGGAGGACCGAAACTGCCATAATTAACAATAAATGAATAAATGGGTCAATAAATTAATTGATATGCCATTAAATGCACCAAAATAGTATTAACAATAAATGCTGCTAACCGGCTAGCACCGAGCCCCCTCACAACTTGTCAGCTTCCGCGGCTCTCGTCTAAAGTGTATTGTGGCTCTGAGTGAGTGGTGGTGGACCGACGAGGTGTGATCTGTGCTGTTTGTCTGGTGTGAGGCTTTGGACTGATGGGCTTTTTCCATGTTTACAGTCCACTGTGAAACTATACCGACAATCGAACAACAAACAACAACTGTAGTAGTTACTGTGTACACACATCCTGAGGCTTGGAACAAGGTTATATAAACAGTGCTGGACAAAGACGCAGAAAACAAAGAAACTCAACTGTGTGCATGTGACATGACTTCCAGCTGATAACAGACACATGCTTGATTGCTTTTCGTAAAAAGCAGTTACTTGCTAAGCCAGTAACCAGTAACCCAGTGTGTGCGTGTGTATGTGTGCACAACAAAGAGCTAAAGACAAGGAAAGTATGGCTCTAAATATAAGAACTCAGTTGTGCTGTGTCTTAATATGCAAACTTTGACTGGAACTGAAAAATGTCACACATAAATGTCATTACAGAGCATTTTCCTTTCTGGACCTTCAGTCTAAATTTACCTGTATCATTTTTATGACATATAGCACAACAAGCGACTTTTAGGGGACCGTGGACAGTTGTTCTTATGTATGCATGTTCTTACCTCCTGAAAATTGTGCTGGGTGAACTTGTCTGCAATGCGGAGCAGCTCGCGGCAGGAGTGTGTGTCTGCGAAGGCCCTGATGCCCAGACAGTTGGAGGGATCCAGCTGCCTCTTGAGGAACTCGCAGCAGGCCTCCTGGATCTCAGCCAGCTGGAGAAGACAGGCTGCGGGGAGCAGCGTCTGGACATTTCCCTCCTCTACAGTCACCTAGGAGCAGGGAGGTCAGGACATCAGAGACTCTTTACATATGTTTTTGCCATGAAGCTGCGACTGATGAGGTGCTTGTTTGCAGAGTGTCTCCCATCTCAGCTGTGGAACCCTGCAGCTCTGTCTCCATAGGCCTCCTCACACAGACACTTTGAGGATGCTCTAGTCGGATTTACAGCTACGTCCATGTTTTTTTTTTACGACAGACCTTACTGTATTGTGAGGGATATACTGTGTCTTGGAAATGTTGCTGTATCCTGATCAGACGTTTTAAATTAACATGGTCTTTTGTATTCAAGAAGTAGTTTTGCCTTAAACTGACTAACCAGCAGTTAGACGGTTCTAATCCTGGTGTATTTAATGCATGAATACAACTGGCTGTACCAGTGATGATTTAGGTGATCCTTAGTTAGGCATGCAAAGACATTGTTTTATCCAAAATCACATCAACAGTAATTTAATTTAGCAAAACAAAATGAGGAGAAATGTGTTTACCGTGCAGTGTGTACCGTTTACCATCAGTCTCTGATGCCAAATATCAATGAGACACTGTTCACTGCTGCTGCTGTTACCTGTGAAGTGTAGGCAAAGTCAATGAGCAGCTCCATGGCTCTCTCATCAATGTCGCGGATAACCACTTCAGTCTGCCGGCTCTCTGCCAGCTCTCCAGTGAACATCGCCCTGAAGAGAACATGGAAAACAAAAGATGTTATTGAAGCACTTCACCTGCGCTTTAATATTTATTCATGGGCTAATGGATTCATTCCAGATATATTTTCCTTTCCCAGATGTGAGTTGAATGCAATGTTAGTGTCTTTGTACCTGAAGTAGGGGCTGCAGGCAGACAGGATCACACGGTGAGCATAAATCTTCTTGGCACCCACCACCAGCACGACGTCACAGAGCTCACGGTGTTTCCTCAACAGGTTGATCACCTCCAGGGTCTGCC
This sequence comes from Nannoperca australis, assembly GCA_036023655.1. Classification (NCBI taxonomy): domain Eukaryota; kingdom Metazoa; phylum Chordata; class Actinopteri; order Centrarchiformes; family Percichthyidae; genus Nannoperca; species Nannoperca australis. The sequence goes on along the minus strand of JAVQJD010017422.1, from coordinate 1,323 downwards.
GTGGGTGTTTGTCCGAGACGTATGGCATGCGTGCAGGCTGGGGGACCCCTTCAGGGAGCTTGTTGGGGTCCCCCAGAGTACAGCGGCTAGTGATGTCCATTCCAGTGGCGTCTTGGCGTGCGCTGGGGGCCCTGAACATGAACCAGACTGGCAATAATTGACGGGTGGGAAAATACATCCTTGGTTTTCAATTGACATCTCAACGGCTCATCGTGTTCAGCTCTGCGTCCACATATCGTTTTTTCCTGAGGGTCTGCGTCTTTTTTTCCAGTTGTTCTCAATGAGAAGTGAGCGTATGAAAGTGCATGTTGCCCAGAGAAATAGCACAGCATCTTTTTGCAGAGCGCTACAACTTTTTTGTGCTGCCACTCTAACCGTGTCTAGTTAAAAATCTCTGAAATTTTTAAGAGACTGGCTTATATTTTATTACTGTTTTTTATTTAATTGTATATTATTTAAGGTTTTTTTTTTGCTGTTATTTTACTTCTTGCCTTTTTTTAAATGTATTGATTGATAATATGTCTGTTCTTTTTCCTTTTTATTTTGTTGCCATGTAAATTATTACATACTAATAAATGATTAGTAGTATATTATTATGTAACAGCTGAGAGAAATTCTGAATTTCAAAGGTAAAAAAAAATAAATAAAGTGGAATAATCCTTTTTTGTAGTTAAATCAGAAAGTGTTTTTCTTTGTTTGTCTGGTTTTTAAGTTCAGCTACACCACAGAGCAGTGTCTGCCACACTATATTCTACATCTGGGAAATGCATTGATTTGTTTGTTAACTAAATCCAAACAGGTATTTAAGACATGTTTGGGTTTCAATACACACACTGGATATCTCTGTAGATTTTTTTTGTTTATCAGTAACACATAATGCAATGTATTTAGATTACGGCTGCTAAGGATAAAATGCATGAAGTATACAAGCTAGAGGGGGCATATTCCCTTATGGTTACTTTCTACTAAACTATCAAGGTAAATATTTGTGTGCCACTTACTAAAGGAGCACCAGATTTTCTAACAAATAACAATATGCATCTGTTTACCCTGGAATCCTGTCTGTTCTCCTCAGAGTACATCAAGCACATGCACAAGGGAATCCATTTTGTAAAATTTTGTTTTGAGATGAGGACCAGGATTTGGTGGTTCCCCCAATTGTAAAGGCACTAGTTTATTTTTAGTATGCATGTTTCTCAGACTGTGATAGATCTGTTCCACTGGTCCATTATCAGTGCTCCTGTCAGAGCACTGATACTGACCACAGGTTTAAATTAAAGGTTTGGCAATGCAAGGGTCAGATCCACCCAGCCCCTTGGTGGT
>JAVQJD010017420.1:0-28346 GCA_036023655.1 Nannoperca australis | reverse complement strand
CCCCCCCCCCCCCCCCCCCCCCCCTTTCTTGTTGTTTTGGTGGTCTGGAAAGTATGTGTTGCAATAAACTCCACTCCAGCCACCTGCATCCTTGCTTCTATAGCGAGATTCAAAGCTTTTGGTCGTGGTGGATTTATTGGGGATTCATCATGCAGCTGTTGAAGGAGTTTGTGCTCGGCCTTTTGAAGGGGATGAATAAGAAGGTTTGGGATGTGCGGTGCTGGGTCAGCCGTGGTCTCTGGATGGGACTTGTTTACAGTTTAGTCTGACTGCAACCCGCCCCACTGATCTATAGATACTCTAACGGCCACAGAGGGTTCGTGTTGCACCACACACACTCAGAATAGACTGTAAACCAAACAAAGTGAAGCTCAAACCCTTGAAGGATAAGGTTTCATTGTTGTCCTTTGTTTTTATTTTGGTCTTCAGAGGCTCCTATCCTCTGCGACATCATGAACAAGGGAGATTCCTTTGCTGATTTGCAGTGATTTTTATCGTCTCTCTAATGCTCTTTGCTTTAAATGGATCTCACAGTATATCTCCTAGGATTTCTATGCTGCACTTCAAAACATTATTTTAGCAGTGCAGGACATCTTCCCAATTAAGAGGAAAATATCAAACATGTCAAACACTTTCTCCACATATCCTTAATAAGAAGTCGTGCATAAGGCCACTAACCGTCGCCCTCTCCTGGTACTTTCTGCACTACTGGCCACCTCTCACCCACATCCACTTTTTCTTCAGTAGAAGTACTGTGCACTCAGTGAAACTTTGAAGTTAAACTCTGAAATAATCCCATTATACTGTACATTGTAGAAGGTTATTATTCAAGTTAAGTAGAATTCCCTAAAGAAATATTATAGTAATTTAACTGCATATGATAAACTATATATTACACTTAAAACATTTTTTTTTTAAAGGAATACTATAGTTATCATTAAATTTAGAAAATTGCACTGGCACAGTGTGTTTTTCGCCAAACCTAAATAGTAATTAATGGTATGGGCTCATTCATAGCTAAAGTTGCGAAACACCAGGGTGTACTCACGTGGCCTATTTGTTTTGTACACTTTTACACTTTTATTATTATTATTATATAATTAATCTAAAATTTGAAGTTTCCGAAAAGTATCCAAATGTGCTCTTTGTCCAGTTATTTCCTACTGATCTCTATCTCAGATACAGCTCTCACTCTGTGCAACTGCCTGAATCAAAACTCTCCACCGCTCCAGTGGTTTTGCATCATTACACAACACAAGCAGAGGCCACGGCTTTCTCTGCCAGCATGTTGTGCTAGAAGTGATCTGTCTGCTTTCCACTAGCCAGCTTGGCCTTTCTATTTACACTAAAGCCCTGGAAAGGTTCTCAGGAGAAGTCACAGAGCAACACATGACTCAACGAGAAAAGGAGGGCCACTCTAAACTCCACACGAGGCTTACTTTGTTCGGAAGAAATGCTTTAATCTGCTGAGCTGACTTTCTCCCACTGTAACTGCAGCTCTGTGAAACGCCATTAGTAAGAATTCATGGTTTTATGAAAACAGCTCTTACAGTGATTGAATCTTTGGCCCATGTCTGAACTTGTTGACTCTCATAGAAAGCCTTGCTTATTGATTCTGCTCCCCACAGATGAAAAGGGTTTTGGCCTGATTGTGCAGTAATCCTGTTTTCTTTGACTAGGGTTTTCATGTGCCTGTGTGTGTGTGTGTGTGTGTGTGTGTGTGTGTGTGTGTGTGTGTGTGTGTGTGTGTTATTGGAACACATTACTTCAAGTGTGCCTACCCAAATATTTCTCAAGCCATCAGAAAGGTGGCCAGGAGGCAGGCGTGGAGATCCAAAGACAGCGTCAGTCGCACCGGCAAACCACACTGATGGTGCATGTCTAATGCTCATAATCAGAACAGTATATTATTGTCAAATTGAATATGATACCTTAGTATAATTGCTGTAAAAGAAGATTGTTTATAGCATCATTCGAATGCTAAAGGTTTTATAGTGTTTCTCCAAATGAAGGTTTTCAAACAAGGTTTTTTTAATGATCAAGTTCTGCTTCCTTCATGAAGATAGGTGTTTCTGCTGTTTAGCCCACCCTCACTGAAATAAATGGGGTGGACAAAATAATAGAAAATAATTATCATACAGTATTTAACAGGTTATCAGACAAGTCTCACACACACACACACACACACACTCACACGCTGGACTAATCCCTTTCCTTGGAATACATGAGTTTATACTGACTATACTATTAGGTAGTGGAGGGTTTTTCTGGGAAACAGTTGACAGCATTAAAACAGAATATGTAAAAGCAACAATAGAGTCATGAAAACGAGTCCGAATAATCAAATCCATCTTCTAGTGTGGCCTAAACTTTCAAGCCAGGAAGAGTAGTCCCAGTGACAGGAAGTGGTTAAAAACAAGGAAAGCCCGTTGAGGCAGGAATAAATCATGGCCCTCATGACAATGTTTTTGTCTTCTCGTGTCTGATTGTCTGTAGGGGGGTGACACTGACCTCAGGCTATTCCTGCTTGCTGTTTCTTAGCAAAGACAGGGCCTGGAAATGCAATGGCAGCTGCTTTTGGCATCTTTTCCTTCGGTAGCCGAGTCCAACGTCTCCAGTTCATCAGAGACGAGTCAAGGAGAAGGAACACAGGGAAACATCTGGAAAAAGGGGGATATATCAGCTTTTGAGAGTAAATGCAAAAAGCAGCAGGTACACAATGGACATTTTGGCTAGTATGAAATGCTTCAGTGTTAGCAGACCTTCTGGGTTTTGCTTTGATTTCTCTCCCAAGAAAATTCATTATTTGCTTGTCTGTGCCAGACAGTTGCACGGTTGTCTTCAAAGGGATAAACTATGACTTTCTATGTCTTTCTTCTGTTAGTCAAAACTCTAACTTTTGCAACCTTGGCCATTCTTCGCTAATAGACAGAGAAGGACCATGCTCAAACCATTGCATGCACTTTAAATGATCCTTTCATTCTTTAACATAAACAAAACACACAACCATATTCATATTTCTTCCAATACTGGATAGACTTTCTGCAACTTCACTGCATATAATGTTTGAAAAGCATATTTTTCTGTCCAAAAACCAATAGGTAGGAGCGTCATATTCCTTCTGCTCCCTGTCAGAAGTGATCTTTCTCCAGCCCCCCCTTTCTATCAAGCAGAAGTGTGAATGGGTGGTCTCATTAGTGGGGCAAAATGTTGCACACACTTCTGAATATTTCTCCTGCTTTTAACTGTTCAGACACTCTTTTGCTCCCTTTTGCACTGTATGTCATTTCTTCACTCTTAAGAATCAACAAGACTAACTAACCACGTTCCTCTGTTCTGTGCCCGTTTGACCCTCACAACACAGTTTTCCCTCCCATTTCCTCTGTTGCTAAAGTTAGGCACCGTCTTAGCTTACCATATCAATGAGAAGATAACTCAGTAGGAAGTACTTAGCTTTGAGTCCAGCGGCCTAATGATGGCCTTCTTTTCAGTTAGTGCACTGATTATTTTTCTTACCCATGCCCATGATGTCATTTGTAGTTTGATTAGCCTGTCTCTTGGGGACTGTCTTATTTATTTTTGTCTTTTACTTTGAGACAGATGGTGTTGTGACTGTGGAGGTCTTTTCCTGAGCCAGTGTCCTCTGTCCCTTGTTCCTTTCATGATGATGCAGATATTAAAAGGGAAACCACACTCACAGGGTTTTTAATGAAGCCAAACAATGGGCACCTTTGTCAAGCCGTTCCCTTATCCACCATCCTACACAAGCAGAATCATAACCCCCCCCGGCATACAGTGTTAACATCAGCTGCAGGGTCCTTTCTTCCTGTGGTGTTGTGACAGAGTTGGTGCTGGCAATAGTGGTATGCAGTTGTTTGTACATGTGTCCACGCACGTGTATGTGTGTGTGTGTGTGTGTGTGTGTGTGTGTGTGTAATAGTAATTTTTTTCTTCTATCTTCTATCATTTTTTTATTAAAGTTGGTGTGTAAACATACATGACATATCAATATTTGGTGGGTAGGGAGTTCATTTTATTGATAATTAATTGTTTGTTTTTAAAAAGGACATTTGCATCCACTGTGGCCTATAATTGCTGCAAAATCCCAAGTAAATTATATATTTGAGTAATATGTTATTTATTTATTTAAATCAATATAACAGAAATAATCCCTCACTTTAAAATCGCGGTTCTCTGTCTCCCTTTTGTTGCCATTAAATGAAAGGCCAGACTAGTTCAAAATATGAAATGATCTAGTTCTGTTAAAGCTGGTAGTTTGACATTAGCCTCTGCATAGCTAACTGATCTGGACATCTGCAAGACAACAGTGAGATTGTAACAGTGTTTCCTTGTGTGGCTGTAGCTGCTGTCTACTGGTTAGTCAGGGGAGTTAGCGAGCTCTCAGCACTGCTACAGTGAGCACAGCAAAGTGTGAATATTTTTCATCTATGCAGGGAATTGGAAGAGGGGTGCTCATTTATTCCATCTTTTACATTAGAACATATTTACTCCCACAGAAATATATAAGCAACACTTTAGGAAGCAGGAAAAATAGAGGATATAAAGTGCCTACAGTGTTAACTTGTACTTTGTAAAGCCCTGTTCATAATTTAACACAACACAACACAAGCACTACTACATTTAGATGTTATTCTGTAGCTTCTGATTCTGTGAAGACAGACCTTAGTGACATGACTGCTCTCTGTGTCTGAAATAACCACCTGCTGAACACCAAAGGTCAGTGAATCTTTGTTTTTGTGATTTATCAGTATGGTCTGGTATGAGACAGCAGGTTAAATATTTGTTGTTTGTTATATTTTGGCCTCTCTTCCAGCCTCTTTTTTACTGTACAGTTTGTGATAATCAATTCATAGTGAAACAATTGCTCTGTCTCAGACAGACTGATAGGCTGTGCATGCAAACACACAAAACTAAGGTGGTGAAACTGTTAGCATTCTGATGTTAGCATTTAGCTCCAAGCAGCGCTGTGCCTACATATAGCATCACATCATTGCTATCATGGCTGTGTAATAGGGTGAGGAGGGAGCCAATGGATCATGATTGAAAAACAAAAATATAAATGCTGATGTTTGAATTCATTTATATGATATATTGGGTCACTTTCCACCATTTTAGCTGTCAAGCATGACATTTTAGAGGGTAACATTATGCTTTTACTCCTCATTTTCAACCCAAAACACTGTCATTTTGGACTGTGCACTCCTGTTTGCAGAATCCAACAAGAATTGCTCAAGTGAAGTGCAGAGCTGTACTCAGTCACAGTCAAATATTGTCATCCAGCAAAGGGCTGACTCAACCTGGAAGAAGTTTCCATCAGTTGTCCTGGATGTTCATGAAGTATCTGCTGTGTTAGAAGTCCAAGGACAGGAAAATGGTGATAAGTCTTTTGTTGTCATCCCACAAACAGGAGAGCACATTCCCATGGGGCTCATCCACAGAATAAATGAGCCCTGGGTAGCTGCTTGTTGACCTCAGTTTGTCTGGGAGGGCTTGTACACACAATTTCAGGAAGATTAGCTGCTCATTAGGTTCAGATAGTTTTATGTTATAGTTTTATACTTTTCTGTGCTGATGATGCTGGTGTACTCCCTTTACCACCTGAATTCCTAGTTATCTGAGGGAAACCTGGTTCCTGCTGAGGTCACCAGCTGGTTACAGTGTGAATTCACAGACATGATGGAATCTGTGGACGGGGGCGGGGCAGTAACTATACTGTACAGCAGTGTTCTTTTAACACAAGCTTTGTGCAATCGGGGGGATTAGCAAGCATAGGAACAAGCCTTTATTGCTGGGGGAGACCTTCCACGTAGAGAGTCTAGCTTTGTGAGCAGCTCAACAATGACAGGAATACTTCAGGTTTCCCTCCTCAATGGGAAAGTGCATTCCTCTTTTTGTCACCACTTCAAAAACAAGTGGTGTGCTTTGCATTTTGCAGTCATGTGTGGTTTTTGGAACAGTGGTTTAGTGACCTTGGTGAGGCAAAAAAAAAGAGAGAATTGGAAAACAAGCATTGAATTGAATTTGTCTGTTCAGGTGAGCAGGTGTGATACAAAAGGACAGTGTGGTTACATAAATCTAAAGGGATTGATGGAATTAGGTCTTCTTGTCTCGCTGTGAGTTAGGAAAGTGGGTTGGGCTGCTTGGTGGGATTGTTTTGTTGGTTATTGAAATCCTGCTATCCATCACATGCCATTTTGACCACTAATCAGATTTTGGAGTAAAGGTGCATCTCACCACTGCATTCCTATATTTACAAAACAACACTTGGCCCAAAGCTGCTGTAAACACAGATGTGAGTGAGCAAGCATATCTGTTTATTAATAATCAATCATACACAGTTCAACCCACAGGTGACCAGGAGCATTTGAACTGCTGGCCTTAAAGTTTACGGGATCACAACACAGTGCGACTCAGAGGTTAGATAGGCCAACAGGTCATAGCTTAACAGATGTCACCTAGACCTGCAGCACTGTTGTCGTTCAGCCCAGTTCACTGCTGTCATCACTCCTACCAACGATGTGTGAGTGATTTGCAGAGGGTCTACTTCTCTCCTGCACTCTCTCCACTCATCCTGTCACCTTAAACTGATGGAAAATTCTCTGGCCTAAAGGTGCATGCGCTACTCTTGCGGCATCTGTAACACACCCCAGCTGTGGGTGCTGCTCTCATCCGCATGTCTTGTCCCTGCTCAGTTGCTCGGCTGGTGCCAGCGTTGCTAAGCTAAACATTGACTCCAAGCTGATGGCACGGCAACCTGTCCTCCCCACATGTACATAGAATCTGCAATATGTGTTGTTTGCTTTGAGAGGTGGTACTTTCAGATGCTGGCTCTCTTTTCCCAGCGACTGGCGATTAGCAGCTTGTTGCTCCCCTTTTCTCACTTTTCTGTTCTTCCCTTTTTCTCACCCCTCACTGAAATGACACACGGGCTGTGTACTGGACGTGCATAGTTACTGTAGGCTTGTTGAGAGGACACAGTCTTCTCTGATTCTGTAGTTAATTTGAACTTGTCGACAGCATCACCACAAAACTTTTATACACAAACAGTGAGATATCTACAGTGCCGCTCAGTGGGAAGTACCTCTCCAAAATAGAAGCTGTTGGAATATCACCTGCATGTGTATATGTCTGGATTGCAAAATATGTCCTTCTAAACTAGTTCTTGCTAATATTTTGCACAGGGTCCTATTTTTCTAGTTTCCAGTGCAGTTTCACTTGTTACACAAATTCACAAAAAGGAAAAATAGTCCCTATCCCTGTAATTCTAATTTAATAAGGTGGGAGCGGCCTTGCGTGTTGTCTTTGTATTAACTCTTCAACAGCAGCCACAGCTGGAAGTTCTTGGAGTCAAGTGAAGAACGGATTCTTTAAACTAAGAACATGGAAAGCAAATCTTTCTGTAACATTTGTCACTGTGACTGAACAGTTGTTGAACTGCAGTGCATTCAATTTATTGAACTCATTATCTCAAATTCAGTGAACTCAACTTTGGTTTTACATTTTCATAAGATGACTTTGCACTAATTAAGTTCAGTTAATTGACTTAAATTAAACCAGCTTAAAATGTGCTGCAGTTTACTATCACACAAATAGCCCTTGAAATTAGCTGATTTACACAGAAACCATGAAATTATCTCAGCTGTTGGACAAACTAGTTTAAAAGCAATTATGATTTAAAGACGAATGAAGCCAAATCATTACTTTTTTTTTTACAAGCCATTGCACATTTGTGATAGTGCACACACACATACACACATGCATAAACACTGCACATTTGTCCATTGTGAGCATTTATGCACACTAAGCTGCTTATCTCCTCCCTGAGGGTGGACACGCCGCCCTCTTGCAGGGCTGCTCCCGGTATTTGAGAATGCAAAGTGTTTGCGTCTCAAGGCGTTCATCTCTCACTTGTCACTTCAAAGGGAGCGTGCGGAGTTCAGGGTTTCATCAGGCTGTCGTCGGCACTCGGTGCAGACGATCAGACAAAAATGCTGCCCTAAAAATAGAATGCCGTGTCATGCTCATAAAGACAGACAGAGCCCAGATGATACTATTCTGTGCCAAATGGCTGTTATTAAAATGCCTCTATCCCGACCGGTTGGGAGACACCTTCAGCTGCAAGACAGGCGAGGGTTGATGGTGTGCGAGGTTGCAGCCTGAGATGTGGTGTGGAGGGATGCACAAACATTTGGGACAGATTTGGAGTGTTGGAGATTTCGTCACAGAGACGATGTTTGTGCAGTTTCTTATCAGCTCTGAGTTTTGGCATTACTGGTAGGAGTTCATTCTTCGTTGTCTCTCTGCCTGCAGAGCTGAATATGTTTTTCCACACAGGGATGGCAAATAGGATCATATGATGAGTGCTTAATGGCCCTGCAGTTACTTCTGTACTATATTGCTGCCTCTCCCTGATGAATGAGGCGTTCATAGGGCAGTAACTTATTATTAATGCCATATTAGTCTTTTGATCTTCTAGCAGTTTGAACCCTGGAGTTTTTTGGAAGGGTGGCTTGTCAAAATAGCTTTGCAGTTGGGATCTGGCCTGGTCTTGCCTCAGCTATGGGGAGAGGAGGCCTGGAGGTGTACAAAGTCACCCGTGTGCAGGAAAACCTGACTACAGAGGCATCACACTGCAGTCTCATGGACCTTTGGTTCCTACTGTTTGAATGGATCAAAGGAATAATTGAATACCTTATATTTATAATGAATCTGTTGTTTTGTTGTTTGGTTTATCGGGTGCCTACTGTAGGTTTCACAAAAAAAGAGAAAGCCCAGTCTTGCCTTCACAGATCCAAAGTGAAGCCCTGAATGTAAAGGTGCTGCCCTTGAGATGTTGTTCTCAGTCAGGACATTCTTCTAATAATGACAAAGGCGACTGGTAAGCATCATGGTGAAACATGACGAGGGAGAAGAGAGGGGAACAGAAAGCAGGAGCAGGAGTCAGAAAGGTGGAGAGGTGAATTGGTTGATTGAGAGGAGTGGCAGGCAGGGCCAGAGGGCAACCCACATCAGTCCTGGCTCTCTAGTGCTTCAAGGTCAGGTCTACCAGGTCAGAAGTGTTGACAGGGAAATTTGTTGCTTTGATTTGGCTTTTTCACGTCTTTCTCCTCCCTTTCTATAGTCAGCAGTCCCTCTCTGCTGCTCACACTGCCCCCTGTTTACCTACCTAATTCTCTTTCCCCCCTCCCGTCCTCCATCGGTTCATCTGGCACATCCCAGTTCTCATTGTGCAGGCTGAGCCGCTGGCCCTATTTAAGATCTGCATTAGAATGTTGTTTTTATATAGCAGCAAGCGGAGGCATGTGGAGTCTCTTTTGAACTGCTCGGCAAACAGATGGAGGTTTTCACGGTGCCTTTATGAGATTAAGTGAAACATTCCCATAAAAAAAGAAATTTCCCTGTGTCCCTTCACCCTGCACTGTCTCTCTTACTTTCTGTCTTGTCCTTCTTTTTCTTTCTGTTTTCGTCTCTCGTCTTTTACTTTGTCTCTTTTATTTTTCTGGCTCGCCTCAGGCTTGGGCAAGGGCACGGTGCTGCTGAAAATGAAGTGGAAGGTAGACAGGTTTGTGTTACCAATAACTACTTCCCCAGGCAAGCAAGTGAGAACTAAGAATCTCCCAGAGTTTAGAACAAACCGGCAAACAGGTCTTGTGAGTCCGACACTGCAGGCGAAGGGAGTGAGTTCTTGTTTCTCCTCTGCAGCATGAACCTGTTTAACTCTGACTCAGGTAGGTTAGTGCCAAGTGCCCCCCCACCCCCTGGTTTTTAACATGGGTTTGACAAAACAGATTCACAGGGCAGACAGTGTGGCTCTACAACATGTAATTCACTAGAATACAATGAGACTATTTAGACTCAGATTTGCAAGAGGTAAATGCCTAATAGCTAGAGAGCATGGTTAACTTTGCGATTTCTTTTATATTGTTTTATAAGAAAGGTGTTTTAGAGGTCAGCTAAGATTCAGAAAGTCAAACTCAATACTTGTGAGCTGCACTGACACACCAGCTAAGTTCTTTTTTGGTGAGTAAACATCAGATGTTCAATCCTGATGTTGCGAATATGTCTCAATATGAATACTCTGATGACCTACACAGTAGGTAATGAATGTAATAGACCTACATTTTAGTCATGCTAGCGCTGTTGGTCAGTCCACCACTTTGGTCCAGACTGAAATATGTAAACAACTGTTGGATGGATTGCCACAACATTTTGTACAGACATTCGTGGTGCCCAGAGGATGAACCCCACTGACCTTTGGTGATCATCTTACTGCCTCAAGGTTCACATTTATATTTTTGGGGGAAATGTGCCAAAAACTTTAGGATGGATTACCATGAAATTTGGTACAGACATTTACGTTCCCCTCAGGTTGGATTCTAATAAAATATAATAAATAAAAGCACCATCATGTAAGTAGTTGTAAGTATATTTACTCAAGTATTGTACTTCATTTTGATTTATTTATGCTTTACTGGAGTATTTCCATTTAATGCTGTTCTATACTTCTACTCCACTGCATTTATATGTGGATGTGTTGTATGTGTGTTGTTTCACATCACTGTTTATTTGACAGCTGTAGTTATAAGGTACTGTGCAGGTTAGGCATTTCCTATTTCCCTATAAAAACCTCTTATCAAATTATGAAACATGATTAAACCTATTGTAGATTAAACTACTTCTGCCATTTTTCTCAAGTAACATATAAAATGCAGGACTTTTACTTCTACTTCAATTTTTATACACTGTGGTATGGCTAATTTTACTTTAGGCTCTGAATACTTCTTCCACCACTGTCAGTAAATCACTACAGCAATCATTTGAACTACTGTAAGATAATAAAAACAAACTCTGTGTTCCTCTAATATATCTCTAATATTAACTGGTAGAGGCCTTGAGGTGTGAACCAGTACAGTAGTTGTAAAATCAAGTTTTTCACTGCTTGCAAATAGCTTCCATAAATCACAAGGATGTGGTAGCTCTTATTTGCATAAACACACGTCCTGCTGACTTCACTGAAATGTAATTTGTATTGGTCTGCAGTGGCAGAAAAGTCTAATATCACAGAATGTAATGTTCAGTATTTGTGTCATTTGAAATCTAACAAAGTGGTGCAACTTTTTAAAAACCTTTCTTGTGTTAGGTTTTCCTCATTTACAGACAGCGTGTGTGTGTTCAGTTGTCACTGTCCTGGTTGTGTGTGTGTGTGTGTGTGTTTGCTCTGCAGAAAGACACGGCTTACTGCACGGCCTGTTCCAAGAATGAATTCCTGGAGGCTTACAAGAGCTGTTGAATGAGATGGAGGGCTCAGGGCAGGAATGATGGGAGGGAAGGAGAGGAGGGAGGCTGCCCCATAGCACACTGTAGGAGGGTTGTCAAGCTCTCACTTACAGGCCTGATTAAATAACAGGATGCTCTATGAAAACAAGAACATTATCTGCCTCTTAAAAGGCCGGGAAAGGCCCTCTAATTGGCTTCCCTTGAGTCTCTGTGTTGCCGCCCGTCGGTGAGAGAAAAAATTCTCTGCCATGCCCTGACCACAAACTGAGAGAAATTATGCAGAACACTTTCTCTCCCGTCTTTAGTTATACTCTCATCAGTACTGTAGGAATGTATCAACACACCGATACCAAACCAACAAAAAGGGTGTCTTTTTCCACTCAGGAGTTTTATTCCTCTCTGAATCTCTTGATTGAGTGCAATGCAAACAATAAAGAGATAGTGGCTCCTTTGTGGTATTGGATGGTTTCCTATGTGGCAAATTTCACAGCTGAGGTTTTAAGAAGGTTTGGAGAAGTAAGAAGAAAGCGTCAGAGGTGGGGTTTGATATGTTTGTGTTGGCCACAAGATCAGAGGGGTCCATACATCCTGGGATCAAACTCCCCCTCTTTACATCTCTTTCCCTGCCATGTAACCTAGGTGGTTTACGTAATTATACGTATTACAATCAAGTACTGCTGTAATTAAAGTATATCATGATAGTTGTAGCTGTAATTCATTTTGGAACAATTTTGTATGCTCATACAGCTTTAGTTAATTATAGTGATTGTTCAGTGTAGGACTAGTGAATGTTGGTAATGCACCGTAATGCATACACTGTAGCAGTACACCCTACTACCAAAGATGAACGCAGTTCGGCGGTGAATCACACACACCACTACTTGACATTGGTGTTTTAAAATGTCTCCATGCTTACAATGCCAGTCAGAACAGAGTTGCATAATGAGAAGCAGCACATGTTTGCCATTTTTTAAGTATCAAAATCAAACAGAAGACGTTAAGCAGTGGCCAATTGACAACAACAACAGACGACAAAAATGTGCCGAAAATTACACATTTCATTGTGTAGAATTGTGTAAAGAATGAGGTGCTGGTTGACAGATTCTTTTTATTTCACCTTTGACAGATCCATGCTACATGATTCCACCTGCTTTCATACTTTATGCTAAGCTTAACTAACCGTCTCCTGTTTCCAGCTTCATATTTAGCATATGAACATTAGAGTTGTATTGATCTTCTGTTTTTACACTCGTCAAGAAAGGTAACAATTCCCAAAATGTCGAATTTTACCTTTAAGGAGCAGCACAGGTTATAGTGGCAGCTAGCGAGGCTTTTCAACTTAAAGTCTTGTTTACTGTTTTCTTCTTCTTGACATGCTTACTGACATGCCTACTTGCTGTTAACCCCCTGTTAACACACTCAGTGCCCGGGCATCAGGCTTGTTGGGTTTCAAGAGTGAAATGGGAGGTCACGTGATGGCGTGTGTGCGATGGAGTCGGCTCCTCTCGCCTCCATCATCACAGCTGTCACCGGCGGCCACATCGGTCTCTTCTGCCCCCCAGGCTGTCCGGCTCTTTGATGTTTCGAGGATGTGTTTAGCTAGCGATAGTGTATCAGATGACACTGGTCTTTCTCTGTCACCTTGTGCTTTGCATTTCAAATCTGTGTCCCAGTGTAGCCAGGGCCCGCTAATGAGAGGGGGCGAGAGACAAGGAAAGCACAGACAGAAAGCGAGAGGTCGGGCTGAGCTTCAATACTGTGAGTTCTCTAAATGACCTCTCTTACCTCGAGACAGACAGATCAGGTTCATAACTTTTTCCAGTGTCTCTCCTCTGCACGAGAAAGGTGGCCAAGCCCAGGATCTGGATTTAGTGTTTCTGTGTGTGTGTGTGTGTGTGTGTGTGTGGGTGCCAGGATGAATGAGAAGTAGGAGTGTGTGCGATTCAGACCCACCCCCTCAGGCTCAATACTTTTCCTGAGAGCGTAGAATCTGCTCACCTGCCCTGACATGCCTGCCCGGCCCCTCCTGCCTGCCCCCCCTCCTCTTCATGCATTACTCTGCCCCCTCCAGCGGCCCCACATCAAAGTACCCCTGTGAGTAATGGATACCCAACAGGGCCACACCCTTCCCTCCTCCAACCAACTCAACTGCCGCTCAGCCAGTAGCAAGCACCCGGCAATCACACAGCACACACACACACACACACACACGCTGCAATTATTTGCACACAATTAGAGTTATAAATACAGCTTCCAACCTAGGTAGATAATATTTAAAGCTAAGCTGCGTAGGCCTGGTTATTTTCTATGTACTTTACCAAATGATTTCAACATTTATATAAGTGAACCAGAAAAGATTTAAATAAAAGTAGAAGGAATGTATTCACTCTCTTATCTAATGCTGCTCACTATGTTCTTAGCAAATAAATTGTATGGTAATTATTTGTTAGAATTACAAATTTTGACAAATGCAATTAGGAATGTGGATTTTGGATAGATCAGTTGTAAGGGTGTTTAAATAAATCAAGGACCCATTTTTGTTGCAATCTAAATTTGTAGATATTCATTAACATAAGTAAAAATAAAATGTTAATTCTTCATACGATCAGTGAACAGGATAAAGTAATGATATTGCTCCAATGGTCTACTGAGTACTGCTGTTGAAATTTGGACGTACTTGATGATCCCTTACAGGTGCAAGGCTGTCAGAAGTCATTATCAGACAATAAAACAAGGAATGACAACACTGCAATTTTCATCAGGTTAAAATGATGACAACACAGACACCAAAATCATTCATGTGTCCACAGTCATTCATTCCAGTGTCCAGTTTAACATGCACCATGTAGAGTGAGATGGTTAGACATTTAAATTCCTAAATGAATACATAAAAATAGCTGATGTAGTCGTGGGAATGTTTTCACTTGAGCAAATGCAAGGTCGTCTGCTGTGCAGTGATTATTTCTATAGAGATAGCAATGTCAGTCTGTCAGTCGGTCCACTGCTTTGATCCAGACTGAAATATCTCAACATTTACTACTGGATTGCCATTCATGGTCCCCAGAGGAGGAAATCCTCCTGACTTTAGTGAGCCTCTCATTCTCCTCCTTTGAGTAAATGGGATGCCATGTTAAACATAATGTCTGTAATATCAATGCAGACCTGTTTTCAATGCCACTTTACCCCCCTATTATCACCACCAGGCAGCCCGCACCCCCGTCTGCTCCTCATATAGCCATGTGGCGGGTCCCAGTGCCTCAGTAATAGTTCCAGTGTGCCAGGCCAGTCAGGAGAAATGACAGAGCAGAGAGCCGGCCTCAGACCTGTAGGCCCAGAGCTCTGCACTCTGTCATTAGACACTTTAATGCAGCAGCACCACAGCCTGCTTGCCTCACTCACTCGTCTCCCTCCCTCTCTGTCCTGCTCTTTTTTTCTCTACCTCTTTCACTCTCACTCCTTATTCCCACACATATTATTCTATGGTATAATTTACTCATGCGGACAGTCACGCTGGGAAAAGACAAGTTAGATTGAGTCAAATAGAGTCTAGTGCCCTGTTTTAATGTGGCAGGGAGGGTTAACAGAGACGAGGTTAATGGCAGTGTGTGGTGGTGTGTAATTAATGGTAATAAAGATTTTCACTATAAGGACAACCATGCTCACTAATTAGCTTAAGTTGAGGTTGAAATGTCTTACTTGCTTGTTGCACTGATAAAAATGTTTGTCCTTACATAGTCATTAAGTCAGTTGGAGAAGAGAGTAAACAATTGGCTTGTTTTAGGAAAAACAGAGTGAAATGATTGAATCCGGTGCCAATTCAACGACAAAACATTCATCATGTCATTTTCTTGATACTTGTGCTCCGTCCTGCTTTGTTGTGTTTTTTTTATGCTGAAACAAATTTCTTTGTTTGATGGAAATGTCAGCCACTTCTGGAACAACTCAAATGATCTCACTTCACTCTTTGGCAGATGTTGTTCTTGTTACTGGTATATGAAAAAAAATGCATGGCTCAATATGATAATAAATGACTTGCTCAGCCAGATTCTTTGTTGCTGCAGATGACTGACTTTAAAGATCTTACTTACTGCCCATTTAATGCACAGACTAAAATCTGCTGTCAAAAGTCAAAGGTTATGAAGCTACTGGGTCACACTAGAACTCTGAATATAGTTCTGTAATCGTAGATGTTCAACTAATATAGCAGATGTTTCTCCATGGCAAGACTGAATGTGTCTGTGTGTAATATTTTCATCTTTGCGCTCTCCTTTTTCTCTCCGTTACATTGGCACTGGCTCCAGATGAAGGGAATTTGCCCGCTGAATGGAATCGGCCTGGTTGTGCCAGCCGCACCACATTAAAGCCATGACACACAGCGAGATGTTACCGGGCAAAGGATCTTGTCAGGCGACGGAAAAACCTTGGCACGTCCCTTATGTGAAATAAAGACATCAGAGCAGCATAGTTTGTTTCTGCCTCGCTGAGGACACACTGTGACGCCACGCCTGGCTCACAGACTTTACTTCGCCAGGGATGTAAACAAACAGCACTGGCTGGCCCCGAGCAGGCCACCCAATGCTGGAGAGGGCAGATCACTGGCTCGATCTGGTGTTTATGCAGGACGAGTTGTAGTTAATGCTACAGTTAGCCAAGTGCCGCTCGTAGTAAGGTGGAACGTAGAATCTTGATTGCTTTCTTTGTGTAAATCCTTTCCCCCTGTCAGCTACAGTAGTCATTTAACCATGCATAGATTTTTTATGTGATTATAGCAGCTTTCACCAACATTTCTCATGTTGTTTGTAGGAACATGAGGTCAAACATGTTCAGCCAACTGATCTCAGTGTCCTCCTTATTCACAAAGAGAGGGTGGGAGGGATACTGATTATAAGTAGTTATACAAAACAGTCTTATCACAAGGTGTGCATACTTGGTTTTTCTCTAGATGTCATTCATTCTCGTGGCCTTCATCAACAGATGGAGTTTAATCTAGTATAGTTTTGGTTGAAGGGGAACTCCGTTTACACATCAAGGTCTGTTTACACGTGTTGGGGAGTACTGCTTCATATGGGGAAAAAGTGGTATAAAGCCTTTTTCAGCTCCAAAGGAGCCGTGTGCAGTCTGATTAATGTTCTAAGCAGGCCTCTGTTGCCCGCTCCTCATCTCTGCTTGAAGCTATATTAGCTGCAACTAGCATAACATACCTGAATGTCCGAGCGAACAGTCAAGTTGGAATGTGTCAGTATATAAAAAATGCTGTTGATGTAAACTGTTGCCCCTCAGTGTAACACATGAAGGGGGAGCTGCTCACAGCTGCAAAAATGTCAAACATGCTACAGTTGGGGGTCATTTAGTTTGAGGAAAGTCTTGGAAAACAAAAAAGAAATGTATTTATAACTTCTTGCTTCCTTTTTTAAATTGAATTGGTACTCCAAAGTCACAGTTTGATGGCCGTCAGCAGCATGTGCATTTATTTCCTTTATGCACAAAATGAGGGACTGTTTATTGCTTGTATACTAACTGCAACAAGAGTATACTGTGACAATGAGTATCTTGTTTGTTCTGTATAAGATTAGTATAGTATTGACTTGAGAACCAGTTTGATTGAATTTTCTGAAGATAGACATTTTGATGTGACACAGCAGGACGATAGCTGAATTCCATTTAGCTACTTTGGTTTCAGGGTCCTGGTATTGTTCAGGGTGGGTCACTGTCACACTGTCTTGAAGAACAGAGCTACCATTAATGTTATTAATTACACCTGTGCCGTTGCTGCTATGAGAAGTCAAAAAGTCATATGATAAATGCCTGCAGGCAAACTCAGTAATGAGACTAGATGGTAATCTTTTATGTTGTATTAACACTTTTCTGTTATGGTTGGTCACAATAGCTGAATGAATGTAAGAAGACTGGGCTGTCTGTGTTGAATGCATATCTGCTTGTGTACCTGTGTGACTTCTCAGTGCCTCTTTCTGGCTTTGTGCCCTCGGCTGTGTTTATGTTTGCAACAGCTTGCTTTGGCAGAAAGCTCTACACCACCTGCTGCTTCTCCTCACCGGCCCTGTCTGCAATAATTCCCCTCTGTTTCACAAAACACAGTGAAACGTCGCCCATGTTTGCCCACAGCCTCGGTCAAAAATGAAACGGTGTTAAAAGTAGAAGCAGGCTGTTGTGGTCTGCGCGTTGTTTGTTAGTTTTTCAGTGATGACGTCTTCACTGTGTAACTCTGTGAACCGCAGTCATTTCCGATGCTGCAATTGTTTTCTCTCAAATGCCAAATTGTGTTTAATCGCATGTGTCAAGTTGCTCTTCATGAGGATGGGTGTTTACCTAACCACAGTGATGTCTGTTTCAGTTCCAACCATAAAAACGTGGAGATGTTGAAACTCTTGTGTTGACAGTCCTTGTCTGTCTTGTTAGCATCAGAGCTGCACTTTTCATTGTGCCATTAAAGGTTAAATATATCTCCTATTAATCATGTAATGAGATCTTTCAGGCCTCTTCCGGGTCTGTGGCTCAGTAGCAGCGCATGGCTTGGCTGCCGCACTCTGGAATTACTACTACTAATACTGAGATATAATAAGGCCACAGCAGCAGTCATTGGGAAAATATAATTTCCCACTTCTCAAATGCTTTGTGTGTGTGTGTGTGTGTGTTGGACCAGAGAAGCAGACTTCCCTACATTTTATTGCCATGATTAGAGGACGTAAATGGGCCCCGTGTAGGGAACTTTTGAACCCCAGGTAAAGCAAATTCCCACATGTCAAAGATGCAGATTCCCCCCTCCCCCCCTATTTGACTGCACCCCATTTAAGCCCATGCATGTACTACAATTACTGTTCTGATGAAACCAGAGCTGGAAACCAGATCAAAGGGGATATGTAAATTTTTTATTTGACCTCTTTCTGACCGGCAATTCTATGGCCACCAGCAGTTCTGTGGGGCAACTCTCAACTGCATGCTTCAGTGTGCTCAAAACACACACACATGTACACACACACCATGATGTTTTTAATTCATGTTCTGCACGTGCTTTGAGGAAATAAGTGTAGGTGGGTACACTTCTGACTTTTTGTGTATACAAAGGAAACGTCTGTTCCTTCGTTGCCATGCATTGACTTTCGCATTGAAGTGTTAAAAATTGATCAACGCTGCCGCTCCAAAAAATAAGTTTCTTATTAACTTGATCAACTGAGTGATGTATTCACCTGAATTTCTTATGTTAATGTCAGTGTGAGTGTGTGCCCTGGGCTATGAGCAGTATGCTAGAAACCACTGTTTAGTGTTGTGTTTGATCCGGGTGATAAGGTGTTTAAAGTTCTGTCTCCTCCTCATTTAGCATTGGCAGATGCCAGACGCTTGAGAGCATGTGATGAGATATTGATGAAAAAGGCTTCTGTTTGTTTTCTCGCTGTCTTCTCTGGTCCACGGATCAGACCACTTTAGGTCAACCCAGACCCTGTCATGGAGGAGCTGCTCCGTAGCAGTTTGTACATACACAAAGGAACACACACACACACACACACACCAAAGCACATGACTTCAGCTCATAGACATTATCTGACATTATCTCTATAGTCTTAATGTGCATTAGCAACTTAGGCATTCTACAGATCAGCTAGCAAGCTACCATCTGCCAGCCAACACTTTAACAGCTTCTCCTTTGTTTTGGAATAAATGGAAAATCTGATATAGCACAAATGTTGCAGGAGGTTTTTGCATATTAGACTTGAAGAAGAGCTCTTTGTTGACTATCCTGCGTGTCAGCTAAGAGCCATATCTGAGGTGCACTGAATGTGCAATCTGCAGCTTACAATAGTAAATATAGCGTTTCTTTCAGTTAGTTACTATTACATTTTTAGAGTGTTAAATTGAGACTAGGTAAAAAAGTTTATAAAATAGCATATTTATCAATTTTATCAATTTCATTTTAAACACAAAGGCCATAAAATGCATCTTAATACACTCATGGGTTTTGCTGCTACAGCTTTAATTGACCAGTAACATATGGTGGCTAATGGTTGCACAGGTTTGATATGTTATTGAAATTATTCAGTTAG
Organism: Nannoperca australis; assembly: GCA_036023655.1. Lineage (NCBI taxonomy): Eukaryota > Metazoa > Chordata > Actinopteri > Centrarchiformes > Percichthyidae > Nannoperca > Nannoperca australis. Next base: position 8,991 of record JAVQJD010017420.1, on the reverse strand, counting down.
TCACAACCACTGACACTATGACTCTTCACTGCATGTGCTATTGTTTCACTATGTGTTAACTTATCATTTATTTTACTCTGCAATTGTCACTTGTGCTTAGCTTTTGGTAAGCAAAAGTTACATAGGGTCATGTTAAAGCAGTTGTAATCAATGTTTTTATGATATAATCTGTTATATACATATATCATTAATATGTGTAGTCATAGAGAAGTATCACCTGGCTTGGCATTTCCCCTACAGCTCTACAAAACTTTATAGCATTCTTCAGTTTACTGTTTTGGTTCACTCTCACTGCTCTCCTAACATCAATTTAGGCTGCAGCAGGCAGCTGTTTTCAGTAAACAGGTGTAGCAGGTGTAGCACCCAACAGCACCCTCATATCTATATGTATATAGTGTGTATGTAAGTTAATGAAGATAACATATAGTAATAAGCAAACTGTTATCCAGCTGTCGCCTTATGTTGGGTACTGCTTACATTTTCTGTCCACTGAGCACCACTGGTCAGTAACTGGTATTCTTAAGCTAACTGATGTGCCACATGCCTGTTTAGACTATCTTTCTTTAAAAATATTATTTTAACTTTAGAATTACACACTCTAAAATGAAATAATTAAAGAAATATAGGGGGAAACCTGCAGCACATTTTCAGAGCCTGGTTTGAATACAAAATGTCCCTTATTTGCAAGTTAGGCTGATGCACCACCTGTCATTCAGTATAACACCTTTTCTTTTCACTCAGTCAAAAAATCCTCCTCTTTTTATTTTGGCTACACTCTCCGACATCAGAAAGAAGTTTAGATCAAGCAGCAGATTCTCACTGTGACCTTGAGATTCCTGCTAACACGCTTTTCAGTCAGTGTGTGTCTTCCAGAGTCAGGTGGAAAAGTGGCAGGAGGAGCTGTACTTTGGTCTGTGTTGTTGAGGCTTGAGTGGGGTTCAGTGCATGACTGCCACCTAGTGATGGCTTGAGACACTAAGTGGACTGGTACTGTCTTCTATATTCACTTCTATATAAATGGCCTTTGAAGGAGTTGTTCTCTGTTGCTTGAATGAAAAGCATTCCTAATATTCATCAATTATTCAGATCCCATGAGTATAAGAATTTCCTAAACATGTCCTAGTTTGACACGTAGCAGTCTGTATATTTTGTTTGTAACTGTAGTCTCTCCTGTGTGGTCTCCTTTAGGCTCGCATGGCACTAGAAAAAGGAGCTCAGGCTGTTATCTTTGATGTCAGTGATGATGCCAATGCTGCTGCTGAGGTGAGTGTGCAGGCACAGCTACAGTTGTATTAAGTAAGAAGATAGGTGAGAGTCAAGAAACCACACAGTGTCACACTAATATTTTTTGTCTTTTTCTTTCTGCTTTAATTACCATCCTGTTTGCACCACACACACACACACAGCTGCGAGAAACAGACTCCCTTCCCAATCCAGTGGTGCTGGTGGAGGCGGAGGATGCTGAGGAGTTGATGGGTTTGGTCAACAAGAATGAGGAGGCCAAAGTTCGTATTGAGATCATGGTGGAGCAGCCTAAATTGGTAAACACTGAAACACACACACACACACACACACACACATTTCTGACTTTCCTTTCATTGACTGGAAGAAGAGGAACCTCTCTGGGAAATAGAAGAAAAGAAAGGAAGTCACCTGAAAGCTAGTGTTAGCTGAGACGCCACTCTCACATGTTATGCATTACGTCAACCCAGTGTCAAGGGTAGAGGCAGCTTTTTAAGTGTAAATTTTAAGCAATTTTGGTTTACATGAGTGATTATGTAGATAAAACACCGCATTATGTTGAAAATCAAGTATTTTCAAGAATGCATATTCCTAATTCTTCAAACGTTTAAGACTTTGTATGAACCATGAGAAAGTGAGAGACAGGTTATGATATCTATAGGCCCATGGGCATGAACGCTGCAGGCTTCCCTCACCTGGCCATGCCTCACCCATATCTTCTTAACGGACATTTCACACATTTATGATCTGAAAGACCAAGTCATTGCTGTCTGATATTGCTGCTGTCCTTTAAACTTTCTTATGAATTTCTTACAGGATTTTGTAAGTTTAAAATATATGAGATTAGTTTATGAAATAATATAAAAATTTGCTCTCTTCCCATCTTCTTTTCCCTTCTCAGCCACATTATGATGTGGGTATCCTGCTCACCATCGTCCTCGCTATTCTGACCATTGTCCTAATCTTTGCTTTCCGCTACAAGTGCAAGTCCAACAGAACCTGGGTGAGTGAAAGCAACGACGCTGGCAGAAGTGTAAAGCTTACTGTGACAAGAGGTATTTCTAACCCTCGCTTCTTGTGCATGCAGGACTCTGTCCATCAGCAGACCATGCGGGCCATTAGTCGACTGGAGACCAAAACTTACAGCTCCCAGGGCTGCTCAGGCTCTCAGCACCACCGTGCAGCCTGGGGCTCAGCCAGCAGCTCCAACTCGAGCCCCGTCTGTGCTATCTGCCTGGACGAGTTCCAGGACGGACAGGTAAGATGAGAGAGAGGGCGAGGAACATATCGTATCTGTATCTGAGTTAACTGTCACTGTCAACAATTTATCCTCAAATCGACCTCATTTTTTTAATCCCAGCATTTGAGGATCATCTCCTGTGCTCATGAGTTCCACAAAGACTGCGTCGACCCCTGGCTGCTACAACACCGCACCTGTCCCCTGTGCATGCACAACATCATGGGTGAGGAAACGCATATTTCCAGTTAAGTCTTGGTAAAGAAGGTGCCCATTAACTGAAGGAATATTTCTTTCACCCATGTAAAATTATACTCATAACAACTCAGGCATGTTTTGGATAAGAACCAGCCATATCTCTGAATGTGCTCTATAAATACAGTTATTACAACACTGCATTATTGTGTATGTCCTGACTCTTGCTGTTGTCCACAGGGACAGAGCGGCAGCCCCAGAGGAACCGACTCCAGCAGAATCCAGAGCAAAGCCAGAGTTTCCTGCACGCTCAGCCTTACAGCAACCCACACAACCACCCCTTCCCCCAGCACGCCATCCCCTTTTCTATGAGGCCCCACTATCCTCATGGACCCTCTGGACCCTATCCCTCTCTGGGCCACTACACAGCCTCTTCTCCCAGAGACACCCAAACACTACGTTTCCTCCCCAGCAGGCCGCTTGGCTCCGGCTGTGGGTACCACCTTCCTGCAGAGGGTCCCGGGAGGCCCCACAGGATCGGAAGTAACTGCAGGACCGCCACCCACCACTACACCCCCCGTCGGTCCTGCCACAACTATCGCTCTTCCTGTCCGGCCCAGCACAGTGCATCTAGCTCAAGACTGCACCACACCGCCTCCGTCACACCACAGCCACGCGGAGCGCCGGCCCGTAGTCGGCAGGACGAGGGCAGCTGCTCAGGTGGCAGCTACCACACAGAACGCAGCGGATACTTGGCTGATGGGCCAGCAAGTGACTCCAGCTCGGGGCCATGCCATGGCTCCTCCAGCGACTCAGTTCTCAACTGTACTGACGTGTCCCTGCAGGGAGTTTATGGCAGCTGGTCCACCTTTCGTAGCTCTCTGAGTAGTGACTACGATCCATTTGTGTATTATGGGCCAGGGTCTGGGCGTGCCCCCCGCAGGAACAGCCTGGAGGCATGTGCCCAGGCCCGGCCCAGGTCTCTGGATTCTGTGGTGAACAAAGGGGGCTGCACCGAAGAACAGCCGCAGACTGTGTTCAGCCACATCCACTACCACCGCCATAGACACCACCACTATGAGGAGGGGGAGCACAGCCAGGGCCAGAGCAGAGGTTCAGACGAGGAGCAGGGGGCCACTGCTGCTGCAGCTGCACCTGCTGCTCTTGTCCTGGACAAAGACTCACCTGTGTGCCCTCCTAAGCACAGCCCCTGCCAGTGCCCAAAGCCAGATCCCACAGATCGTCCCAGTCCTGGGACAGAGTGTCAGGACCATGACCCCAGCAGCCCTACAGGGCCTCCTGTCCTGGTGTCCCCAATCCCCTTACAGCTTCAACCCCACTGTTGCCACCAAGGACACGGACACCCTCCCGCTCCACTTGGGCGGGTGGGAGGCTGTGTGCTTGATGGCCCCTCTGTTTGCTTCCACCAGAGCTTAGATCTGCAGGATGACCGTAGCATCCACATCCACTACGGTCAGGGCCCAGGCTTCTGCTGCTCTCCTCCTGAGCTACACCCGGCCTTGCTCCCTGTGCCCCTCATTCTGGACTCTGGAGGTATGGAGGACTGGCCTTGCTGTGCCGGGGCCCATGTTGTGTGGAAAAAGCGTGTGCAGCAGGCCCGCTCAGAGCCTCAGCTCCTGGGGCCTGGGACCTCTGTGGACAGGCCACCCTGCAGCTTCCACCACGGCCCTGCTGCTGACCGCAGCACAGACATTTGTTTGTACTGCCAAACATTACACCACAATCAGGGTGGGTGTCTCACCTGTTCCTCTTTAATAACATGACCAGCCGTTTGGTCGAAAAAAATATCATTTTGGGATTCTTTTTTAAGTTATGGCTATAGTTTAGCTAGTTAATTGTGGGAACCCGGTGACATCACTACAACAAGGTCAACTGGGCAAGAAACGAGAGCAGCCCGACGGTCTGACAGATTAACAAGCCAACAGTTTTTCTAATCCTCTTTATTTAAGGTCAAACTGAACTGAATTAGTTACGGTTCATGTTCATCAGACTGCTCGCATTTCTTGACCCGTCTGACTTTTTAGTGATGTGATGTTGTTCTCAGGTCTCAGACATTAATTTGGTAAGTACAGTGTTTTTATTACCATTAGGACATACGGAGAAAACACCCAAAATACGGTCATATAATTTGAAGGTGACTTGAACTGTTTTTGTGTCCACAGGATCAGAAGAGGAATCTGGTGTATGAGAACTTGCATCCCCATTATCCCGCTGCTACACAGGAGCCAGAATGGACAAGCCTCTCATTGGCTACCGCTCTTACGTCTTCCATGTAATTCCACCAGCAATGCCTTCATTCAGACGATTACCCAGCTTCCCCCACAATTCACAGCTCACATGATGATATGCTCTTTCAGCTGAGTTAGATTGAGTTACTACCATTATTATTAAAATGGTAGTAAGTATGAAAATATTGTGATTAAATTATGCTAAATTTTAAGAATAATGTCGAACCCTTCATGATGTTATATTTGAAAATATACTGACTGATTTAAATGTTTGGAGATGGGGAGTTGCTGGGGAAACGGCTAATACATCGCAAAGGGGGGAAAGTGTTTTTCTGTGTATCTCCTTGTCAGTTATAGGAAGAATATTCAATTTACCACCATGATACCACCAAGTTCCCATGCTCCTTAGCGACAACTAACGAATGATCCTTGCTTAGGGTGTTGAGCCCTCATGAAGTGAGACTCCATCTCTGTATTGCTCACTATTACAGAATAACTTGATTTATCTTAGAGGTACTTACTTTCACTTGCGTGATCTTCGTCTTCCTTCACTGAGTCCAGTCTCATCTGAAAGAAGCTTTTCTCTCCAGCCTACCTCAGCTCAGATTTCTTAAAATGCCTCCCACAGGGGTTCTTTAAAGGTACTGCTGTAGTATTGTTTTTTTTATCACAACCATGTAGCTTCCATAAACTCAACAAAAACTTAGACCTGTCCAAGAGAGAAAGAGAAAGGTTGATGCTCAGCCCCTCAAACAACGAGCATTCACTGAGGTTGCTGAGCCTTGCATGGGCCTTGTTTTCAATATTTCAATCATGGCAGCTGTTGTCAACATGTTTGTTTGTGTTTTGGATCATTTTCTGTTTCATTTTGTAATTTGTTTTTCACTTTTCAAAATGAACCAGTTTGACTGAATTATGTTGTTGTCATTACAAGCTATTGTCTTGTCATTTCTCTTGTCACATCACGTGTTTGACCTCAGTGCTGTTAACCAGTGCAGAGTGAACAGGCCTCATCAGAGTGATGACAACCATATCCTCTGCTCCTTTAATGCCTGATTCATCACGCATTCATGTTGTAATATTCTCCAAAAAGGATATACCCTCCCGTTGTCCTCCAGCAACCAAAGCTCTAGAAAAATGTTCTGCATTGCCGCCATAGAAAAGAGATAGTGCCTATTTAATGATAACTGGAGTAAAGCCATGCTAGGTAGACCTTACAGTCCCAAGTATCAGCTCAGGCTGTTTCTGTAGCGCCAGTTTAATGAAAGCTTGGTGTGCTTTTCCCATGATTTCAAACTGTAATGGGTAGAACCTGAGAAATAGCTCAGGAACAATCAAACACTGGAAAAATGGGAAGAATTCATTTTAGTCACCGTAATGATACCCGAACTGGTGTGAAATCCTTTGTCGTGGTAAATGTGCATTTCCAGTCTCTGCTTTGAAGCTTACAGCACTTGAAGGAAGATCCCCCATAGATCAGAAATCAGATCATTTTAAAGATTTTAACATTTATTTTTTTAAATGTTTAAGCATCTCTCAAAACTGCAAATGACAGAATCAAGGTTTAAATCTTTATATTCTACAATTCCACTCCTCAATGTGCCATCAGATATGGCTCTCTTATTCACAGCTGAACCACAGGCTTCTTCCATGCTCACGTGCACTAGACTAAGTAATCTGAAATCAGAGGAATAGGGAGTCTGTTATAGCGTGGACGTTTCCTTTAAAGTGAAAATGTGAATGGATTTCTCTCAGCAGTCAGACTTCAGATGCGCTTTAGCTTAGCACGATGAGCAAACAAAGAGTTCATGAGTATTGCAATGTAAAGAGTAGCACTTACTAAAGCCTCATATGTGCCTTATTCATTCAAACTGGTTATAAATCTAAATCAGGAACCTCCCAACACACTAAGCTTTTACGTGTCTAACCAAAGAGGCAAAATCTTGAACTAATGAACTTACAACATAATGAGTTGTGCCTTTTTTCCTGCAACAACCCTTTTCCTTAAATCTCAGAGTTAAAAGTGCTTTCACTGACAAGAGAGAACATGCCAGGATTGAAGTGGACTTCATTTTGGACTCAATATTTTGGACAATCATGCAGAAGTTTTTAACTGCAGTCCCTTGTATTAATACCTCACTTTGAATGTGTCAACGCGGTGTCCTCCAGCTAAAGTATCGGGGTTTCCTTGTCTGTTATTTTTCGTGCCCAAACAGTCTCTGAGGCTGAGATAGAAATGACTGAATTACAAGCAGCACTTTGGCATAGGCAGATTTTATAAATATATATATAAAAACTTAATAAAAGTATTAATTTAAAACAAGCCCAAAACCAACCAACACATGAAAAATAGCATTTAATAATGCCGCAGAACATCTGATGTGATTTCATCCTGTTCAAGATCTTTCTCTTTGTGTTGTTTATGTGTTTGTTCTGTAATGTTTTGCAAGAATAGTGAGCTGAAACTGCCTTTTCTATGAGTTAAAATCCCTCCAGAATGTTTAGGGATATGTCAGTATATTTTGGATACTTTGTGTACAAAAAGAGAACAACAAAACAGAAATGAAATAGTGTTGTATTTTATATATAATAGAACATTTCAATATAGTGACATGTCACTAATATATTTATTTACTAATATATTTATCCATTTTGTCCAGGTTTGAAAGAGTGGTTTCTGTATAGACTGAATGTTTCTATATGGAAACTGACCAGTGCCATCACAGATCTATCAACCTGTCTTCATTCCAATTATATGCAAATAAATTATTTTGAAATAAAACCTCTGTGCTGAATACATTTTATTCTGCAGAAGAATCTCCCACATTGTCACATGAGTTCTGCTTGCATGTCTGTGCTGTTAGAGGATTAGTTGTTACTCCACATAGTTTAAACTCAACTTTCTTCAAACTATAATCACGATAACTTGGTCTTTGTATTAGACCTCAGATTCAGGAAACATACAATAAATTCCTCTAAACACAAGGAGCACAAAGGGAATTAAACAAGTTTTTGATATAATGAGGCATAATATGGTTTAATCATTCAAAGAACTTTAGATCAAATTCACACAACTGTAATAAATCAGATACCTACAAATAAAAATGAATCATTTAATGAGACTGTAACCCCAAAAAAACTGTGGTGGAAGACATAACATTTAATAAAGTATACAACAACAAAAAAAGGATTTCTCTGAACACCAACATATATGTATAGGTGTATCTACACTGTGATGATCCTTACCGATAGTGCTGTTGTCATTTTTGCACCAAACTGCAGAAAGCACTTTCCTGTCTTTTATCATTTGATCTCAAAATGAGTAAAATACTAAAATATTTAAATACTACAACACTTTCTGTAGAAAGTTGATTCAATTCAATTCCATTCAATTTTATTTATATAGCGCCATATCATAACAAAGTTATCTCAGGGCACTCATGATGATGAGTTCTTGATGTATGTGACATGGAGCAGAATAGATAATGGCAAAATCTGGATTTGATATACTACTTAAATTAATTTCTTTAATAAAGATGCAATAGAGATTTGTGCATTTAAAATATATTAAGCTAAGTTATCTGTCTGCAGCCGTTAGCTTACCTTAGCTTAACTTAAAGACTGGAAACATGAGGAAACAGCTAGCTTGGCTCTGTCCAAAGTCCACCTACCAGCAACTCTAAAGCTCACAACTTCACACGTTATATTTTGTTTGGTTAATCTGTACAAAACTTTAAGAGTGAAAACCACAGATTGTGGTTTTATGGGGATATGTATGGAGGACCAAAACTCTGTAACATAAATAGATATTTCTGTATTTATCTATGTATTATTTACCGTTTAGCACCAGGACCACTTGACCGAGGTTCTAAAACAGCGACAGTAGCCGCGGCTAAGACATCAGTCCAAAGCCTCATCCAGACAGACCGCACAGATCACAGCTCGTCGGTCCACCACCACTCACTCAGAGCCACGATGCACTTTAGACGAGAGCCGCGGAAGCTGAAAAGTGCTAATCGGCTATCGATGATAGCCAGTTAGCAGGCGGTCTGCCAGATTCCGTATCCC